>JAULJZ010205884.1:0-19130 GCA_032270985.1 Heliamphora pulchella
ATCGCTTCGCAATGAACCCTTTAGATGGAGAAGTGATTCACACTAACGATTATCCAGAATTATCCCAAAAGGAGGTTCGTACCGGTGATTCCATAATTAATTTTGTCCGATGGGGAGGAAGTCCCAAATGCCAACACGAAAATTAATTACATCACCTACGAACTAGTGATAGAGACCACGGGATTTATGTGTGAATAAATTTTCTCTTCCACTTAGTTTTTTAAAATATTTTTTAGGGTTATAAAAAAATTTTAATTAAAATAAATTTATTAATTTTGAAAAATCGCACGTTCCAAAAGATTTCAGCTTTTCAAACCATTTTTTCGTGTTTAATGTATAACATAATAAAGTATCTCAAATTCTAATTATTTAAAAAAATTTAATTTTTTTTAATAAAACCAAGAATTTAATTTTACTTTCAAGTCACATTTTTTTCGGAAAAATAATTTATCAAAATTAAACTTTCTTTTTAATTAATTCAAAAATCAAAATTAATATCCACGCTTATCCAAGATATCCAATTTAATAAAAACTTATCTTTAAATGTATTATTTTGTAATAAATAAAATTCTCAAATTTTCTTTTCAAACAAAAATTTAATTTTAATTAAAGAAAATTTTATTTTATTTTTTCGTTACAAAATTTAATTTCGATTTAAACCGAATTAGTTAAAAAAACAAGCAATAATAATAAACCGAATACATATCATCTACACAATTAATAAAATTAAATAAATATAAGATATATATCACGGTTTTATGGTCTATTTGAAACTCTTTCAACAAAAAAAAATTCTTTGATCATCCGAAAGCTTGTAATATTGTCAGAAACTGAATTTCAGTCTTCTATCGTGAGTACAACTCTGAAGCCTAATTTAATTTAAATTGAACCACCAAGTTAGCAGACCTTGCAAACCACCACTGCCGCGGCTGCCCGCGACCTGCGCCGCCGCTCTCTCGCGCCTTGCGTGCTGATGCCGCAGCTTTCTCGCCGTCTTAGCTTTTTGACTCTTCTCCGTGCGCTGTGCTTTCTAATTCATGTGCATCAATGAAGCAAAATAGATAATTGGACCAATCCATGGTGGATCAAAATGCTTGTTAATTGATTAGCATGTGCATTCTTGAATCTACGTGGATCATGTGGCCCATGGCTTTACAAATCTTATCATGCATTCCGATTGAGATGCTTTAATTCACGGTGGATGGATCACATGGCAGTGAACCCAAGCTATGCTAATCCTTGAACAATCATGAATTAAGCCACGTGCTTGGTGATTAATCCAAGTGCATCCATGATTTATATTCCAAGACCATAATTCCATAGCCTTCTGTTGTGCGCTTCATCCATTATCCATGAATCCTTGAACTTGGTCTTCAATTTTTTTTTGATTATATAAAACTAAAAAAAACTTAAAATTAACAAATAATAATTTTACATTGATCCTATACCTTCGAAGAGTTTACAATCAATCTACTACGATTAACTCTCGTGGTTAAAATTTTTTTTTTAATCATATTTCATTCATTCAATCAAATATAATAATAAATAGTGACCATAAAATCAGAATTAGATCGCCTGCAAAATCAAGTTAGCACAGATCTAAAACTACCCGAACCCTTCGATTTAAACCATATTCATATTCAAAGTCGGCTCTGATACCAATTGTTGGAGGCTATACTGCCAAGATCCATTGATTAGAACATAATTTAAGCTAAAAAAAAACTGGATAGGCAAATGCCAAAATTGGCTCCAGATAAAATTTTTTTGATGTCAAACGATCAAAATAAAACCTGGTATATACTCCCAAAGTTATATTAGAGTTATACTTTAAGAAATTTAGTAGGATTAATTTCGGTTGCTGCAACAACTTTTAGTCTAGAATCGTTCGCAGTTGTAAATTTCAAGTTGAAACTCTAAATTCAAGTCTTCTACTATATTTTCGAATGCAAGAGACGCGACGTAGTGTGGGCTACAATCCTCGTATTCTTCAAAACCATAACCAGCCACCTGTAGGATTCGTGGAAATTCTAATTGTAGAGATTAATTGTCGACTTGGATTTATATAACTGCATATATATAGGGTTACAGTAAGGACCTGTGAAGTCAATATAACTTGGGCTCCTAGTATAATTATGAAAACTCACCTCAATTCAGAAGAAATTTTATAAAAATATTAATTATAATTCATTCCAATAAACAATTATAATTACACTCCTGGCCATATTTTCACAATCGAATATTCGAGCTTTTGTTATTAAATATTTATTTATTCTCCCCACATTAAGATTTTCGATACCTGTCAATTAAATTAAATTACTGATAATTATATTTAATCGGCTTCTTAAATAAATTTCTTAAGACCTTCCGCTTAACTTATTTGACTGCTAGATAATTAAATCCACCTGTAGGGTTTGGCTCGATCAAAACATATAAGCTTCCTTAATGGAGTATCGTCAATCCCGATCTTTCGGAAAGTGAATTCCGTCAATAATTAATATTCACCATATAATTAATATTGTTATCCAACTTATCGGGATTATAGACTCGTAAAAGATCGCACCATTTAATGAATCAAAATAACGAATACTAAATATACGTAAATAATTAATTATTTCGGGATTAATAGTATAAACACTCATAATAACCATGGGACGTGAATTAATTTATATAATCAATATAAAATTAATTACCCCAACGTGGTCCTATTTAATACACACAAAGTGTAATAGCACAGCGAGTCAGAACAATAGGCAACACTATTATCTATTTCTCGTAACCAAGACAGATCTATTAAAACTCTGCGCTACAGCCGTACCGATGGTGTGTCCAATTCCATCTAAGTTGTGAACTGAAAACTTATATTCTACAAGAAACGATAATCTGGTCTTCCGTATGTAAGTCGAACTCTACATACCAGATTAAATACTGTACAGAATAAAAGACACCCATGCATTAACATTAAAGAAATAACGAAACTGTATACATTGTTTATTAAGATTCTCATAAAATGAAAAAATTATTTTATTAATGAATAAAAGTAAATAATAAAAATAATAAATGACATGATTTTTAGTATACGACCCTGACAATACGATCCTTAGATTTTTCCTTATCTCCTTTAACCTCCATTTGCATGTTTTAGTTTGCTTTGTTTAGACAATGATTGCAGCATGACTAGAAATGATAACCTTATTTTATGACCTTAGGATTTTAGTTAGGAACTTTTCTTCTTTGTATGCTTTTGA
The DNA here is from genome assembly GCA_032270985.1 of Heliamphora pulchella. NCBI lineage: Eukaryota > Viridiplantae > Streptophyta > Magnoliopsida > Ericales > Sarraceniaceae > Heliamphora > Heliamphora pulchella. Next base: position 3,246 of record JAULJZ010205884.1, read on the forward strand.
CTAGACTCACTTTAACTTCCTATTTTGTGTTACATTTGAAAAGTTTAAAACAAAACCAATTTGACAAAATAGAGGCCAACCTTGCGGTTGGGTTGAAAATGGTGCATAACACATTCATTTTCGTACCTTAGCTCCCAAACTCTTTTTCTCTCTGGTTACGTTTAAATGATCTGTGGCCTACCTTTTGTTTTTCAAGATTTTTCTCAAAAATCAAGTGGCGACTCTATTTTTCACATGTGTTTGGATATCTTAGATTTTTCATTTCAAAAAGAAAATAATGTTTTTCCAAAAATAATGGATATCCAACACATCGTTTTTCAAATGCACCCGCAAAAACGCCCACAATATCCCGAGGTAGATTTCTAGAAATCTTTATCTGAATGAAAATTCGAGTCTATGTATCCCAAAGGTACTAGACTATCTGCCTGGTATACCAATATATAATTTCTAGTCCTTTTCAGGTACTTAATTATATATTTTACCACTGTCTAATACTCCTGCTCTAGATTAAACTGATATCTGTTGACCATGCCAACGAAAAAATAAATGTCGGGTCTAGTACAAAGAATAGCATACATGAGGCTTCCTACTGTCGAAGCATAAAGAGTCGCCTTCATTTTCTCTATCTTAACAATTGTCTTAAGACACAGATCCTTCGATAGAATGATTCTATGCCTGAAATAGAGAAACTCATTCTTAGAATCCTGCATGCTAAAACGAGCAAGGATCGTATCGATATAAGTAACTTGTGATAAGCCCAACATCCTTTGTTTTTGATCTCATATAAGCTTGATCCCAATGATGTAACTAGATTCTCTAAAGTCTTTCATATCAAACTAGCTGTGTAACTATATCTTCACTGTAGATAACACCCATACATCATTTGTGACGAGCAAGATATCATTCACGTAAAGTACTAAAAATACCTCCACGCTTCCATCACGTTTCTTGTACACACAAGACTCATCAGGACACTACAACAAAATGCACAATTGGTGACTAAATTTACCAGCACATGGCATTTTTAGTTGGTAAATATATATTTTTGGCTACGATACAACAAAATACATTGACAAAAGTTCAAAAAAATATTTGTTTTAGCGACGCAGAACTCATTGGCTGGCAAATAGTATTGAAAAACATTTGGCGCCAAATTTTTTTCCCGCCATCAGGATGTGTACCTTTTACCTACACACTATTTATTTTTGCCAACATATGGATTGTCGGTAAATAAAAAATTTTTACCGACAAACTCTGTGCGTGGGTAAAAGTCAGCATATTTTTTAGCCACAACAAATTTATTTACTTTTACAACCATATTATGCATTGGTAAATAAAAAATTCATTACCAACAAATTTTGTGCGTGGGTAAAAATGAACATATTTTTTTAATCAATATAATTTTAATAAGTCTATTTATAAAACTACGTAGTTTTAGTATAAACCTATGTAAAACCAGCCAATTCTTTTAACAGTTATCAAAACCCCTAACCTAAGTAAAGTTCCTAATCCTTCATAAAACTAGCCAATTCTTTTAACACTTATCAAAACTCTTAACCTAAGTAAAGTTCCTAGCCAAACACTTATGAAAATCCCTAATTAACCTAAATAACTACAAATAGTGTCGAAAAATAATTGACGCCATTTTTTATTTTTTTGCCATCAAAATGTAAACTTTTTACCTACGCATTATTTATTTTTGCTAGCATGTTAAGAGTTGGTAAATAAAAAATTCATTATCAACAAATTCTGTGTATAGGTAAAAGTCAGATATTTTTTTAGCCTGTGTAAATGACATAAGTTTATTTATTTTGCCAATTTGTTGTGTATCGCTAAATAAAAACTTACTATCAACAAACTCTGTGCGTGAATAAAACTAAACATATTTTTAACCAATATAAATACCATAAATGTATAAATATAACACCTTTAGTATGGATTAGTAAAAACCCTAACCATAATTTAACTTTTTTTCTACTAACCACGATTAGTAAAAACACTTTCCCACGTAGCGCCTAAGTGCCTCTTCCCATTCCTTCCCACGTAGCGGCACAGTACCCCCATTCCTTCCCACGCAGCGCCTACAATACCCCCATTCCTTCATCCCGTTGTCTCATTGGGTCGTCTCCTTGCCCTGTCTCCACGTACAGCGCCACCGCTCCACTCCTTGCGTCGTCTCCTTACGCTGTCTCCTTGCGCCATCTCCACGTGCAGCACCACCGCTCCACAGTTCGTCTCCTTCATCCCGTCGCTGCTCCACCGCTCGTTGCGCGCGCCGTCGCCGCTCCAGTACTGCTCCTCGCACCGTCGCCATCCATCGCTTCTTGCGCCTTCTCCGCTCCGATCGGAGTGGATTTTGGTAAGATTAATATAGATATTCATTGTCTCCTCAAATGGTATTGGTATGATGTTGTCGTCCCCTCCGTTCGGAGTGGGTTTTGATTGTTTTGATTGTTTTATTGGGCATTATGATCAAACTTGGAGAAGATGAACAGTGGCAACCATTTGGTGAGTGATGAGAGGGAAAAAAGCAGGATTTTCTGGGAGGCTTGTTTGGCATCTTGAATATTTGTTCTTGTTTTTTTGATTATTTATTTTTGGAATTGATTGTGTTTCTGTTCAAGAATTGTGAATCAAACCCACAATTGCAATTGATAACTGCAATTGATTAATATTGGAAAATCAATATTTGACGTGAAGATTAATATTGGAAAATTAACTACCATTGATAGACTTTTTTAAAACAAAGAGTGTCGGTTTCTGACAATCTTCATATGAAATCTCGAAAAATTGAAATTAATGAGTTTGAGAGTGTCGATTTTAGGGAAAGTTTAATGAAAAACACTTAGTAATGTAAGAGAGTTAAAAGTGAGTTTACCAAATATCTTTCTTTTTCTTTTTGTTAATTTCATTATAAGGCTTGTAATTGAATTTATGGCCTTCTGATTTAATTTGGACAATACAAATTGTAGGTGATTAGATATGGACAGGAGTTGGATACTGCTTTCTAATAGATTCAGTCAATAGTATATAGATGGAGTAGAATTGTTTATTGATTTTGCAAAGATGCATATACATGAGGCTAGGGAGATAAAGTGCCAGTGTATCAAATGTCGTAACTTTTTGAAACATAAGAATGATGTTGTGAAAATTCATCAGCTCGTAAATGGGATTATGGCATCGTATAATCATTTGTTGCAACATGGGGAACTGCCACAACCCGAGGAGGTTGATGAAAGCGAGGATGAACATGATGAGGATGAGGATAAGGGTGATTATCATAACTTGATAGAGGACCATCACCGGGGTACTTACATGGAGGATGCGAACCTAGAAAAGGAGGATGTTCGAAACTTTGAGAAATTATTAGAGGCCTCACAACGTGGCTTGTACCCGGGCTGCAAAATGTCGGATGCGTTGTTATCATTTATCATTCAGATGCTACAGGTGAAGGTAGAGTACGGGTGGAGCAATAAGTCTTTCAATAAGGTTTTGAAGATACTAAGGCAGTTCCTACCTGAAGGCTATGTCGTCCCGAGATCAATTTATGAGTCGAAGAAGTTACTACGTGACTTGGGCATGGGATACGAGCTCATAGATGCGTGTACAAATGATTGTATACTATTTTGGAAATAGAATGCTCACTTAGAGAAATGTCTCACATGTCAAGCATCCAGGTACAAGGTGAACGATGGCAAGGGTAAAAAGATCCCTAACAAGATACTGCGTTATTTTCTGTTGACTTCGAGGTTGACAAGATTGTATGTCTAGGAAGACAGCTAAAGACATGAGATGGCACAATGATAGACGTGTGGATGATGGATTAGGGAGGCATCCAGCTGACTCTAAGGAGTGAAAGAAATTTAATTTTAAGCAATGTTAGGCTAGGCTTAGCAACTGATGGATTCAATCCTTTCGGGAATATGAGCACTTCCTATAGTATGTGGCATGCCATACTAATGCCATATAACTTGCCACCGTGGAGATGCATGAAAGACCCATTTTTCATGATGTCGTTGCTTCTTCTTGGGCCGAATCAACCTAGGACTGACATCGACATCTACCTGAGGCCCTTGGTTGATGAGTTGACGGAGTTGTGGGATAAAGGTATTATGACTTATGATGCCTACAGCGAACAATCCTTTCCTATGCATGCAGCTGTAATGTGGACCATAAATGACTTCCCTGCATATGGTGACTTATCTAGGTGGAGAACAAAAGGTTATTTAGCTTGTCCCCCTTGTAATGATAATCCATTATCACATGGGTTGATAGATAAGATCGGGTGGGTGGGTCATCGAGCTTACTTACCTCAGAACCACCCTTTGAGGAAGGACAAAAAATTTAATGGTTTCTTTGAGCTTGACACAAGATCCTTAGAGCTACCGGTAGAAAAGGTAGTGGCTCAGTTGTATCAGGTACGTGCAGTAAAGATCGGGAAGCATTCTACCAACAAGAAACGACCATGTGCACCTGAAGAATTGAATTGGACAAAGAAAAGCATTTTGTGGGAATTACCATACTAGAAGACATTGAACCTCCGACACAACCTTGATATCATGCACATCGAGAGGAATATATGTGAAAACTTGTATGGGACGATGTTGGCTATAGACGGGAAGAACAAGGACACATACAAAGCGCGCGATGATTTAAAACAAATGGGTATAAGACTTGAATTGTATCTACAAATGAATGACAATGGATCCATTGTGAAGCCTCGAGCAATCTACACTGTGGACCCACAATAGATAGATAATTTTTGTGAATTCTTAAAGTCAATTAGTTACCCGGATGGCTATGCCGCAAACATCTCGAGATGTGTGGCCTCAAAAAATGGTAGGCTATCTGGCATGAAATGCCATGACTGCCATGTCCTCCTTCAACGTCTTCTTCCAATTGACATGCGCAGATTTGTTATCAAGGAGATTTATACAACTCTATTTGAGTTGGGCAGTTTCTTCCAAAAACTTTGCTCCAAGACAATAAGACAAAGTGATTTGGAGGAAATAGAAGAAAAAATTGTACTCATACTTTGCAAGTTGGAGAAGATCTTTCCTCTAGCTTTCTTTGATGTTATGGTTCATCTGGCTGTTCACTTACTGCATGAGGCCATGCTTGCTGGACCAGTACAATATTGGTGGATGCACCCGATTGAAAGGTAGTTAATTGCTACTATCATATTATGAATTAATTGTTACTTATTGCTTTTTTTTTTGCCTAAGATGATTTGTTTTCTCTATTTGGTTGAAGATTTCTCGCGACTTTGAAAAGTTATGTCACTAATAGAGCACGTCCACAAGGTTCGATCGCCGAGGCTTATATTGTAAAAGAGTGTCTTACTTTTTGTTCAATGTACCTAAAAGTGATTGATAAACCTGAACGAAATGATGATGGTGGCTAAAATGGCTCTGAGATGCAAATATTCAACCAAAATGTTCGTCTCTTCTCAACGATAGCAAGGGCTCCTTATCTTTCCGAGAAGGAACAAAAATTGGCTCACTGGTTTGTGTTGTTTAATAGCCCCGAGGTGGATCCGTATATAGAGTATGTGGTTCCATTTAATTTTGTGTAATCATAATAGGTTAATTTTTCATACTTGTTCAATTTAGTTATGAGTCACATTTTATTGAGTAGAGAGCACAAGAATTATATACAAAATCCACAAGGACGTGATATTACTCAAATACAGAGAGAAGAATTTCTAAGTTGGTTTAAAAAATGTGTAAGATATTTTGAAGAGCTTAAAATTGCTAAACACTAACTTAATTTGATTTGACATTAACTTAGTATACTTTTTATGTTCATGTAGTTAAATGATTTGCAAACTCAAGGGGAACTTGAAGCAACCGAGGAACTGTGGTCATTAGCTAATGGTCCAAGTGATATAATTGATCTTTATTCAGGGTGCATCTGCAATGGTATTCGATTCCATACTAGAGATCGTGAAAACCGTCGTAAGTGTCAAAATAGTGGGCTTGTCGTGGAGGGGGAGCATAAAGGGAAGCATATTGACTTTTACGATTATTTGTGCAAAATATGGGAATTGAGATACTTGCATGGAGATACCGTCGTACTATTCTAATGTGAATGGTACAATACTAGTCACAAAAGCAGAATACATATTGATGAGCATGTCACAAGCATTGCTATTACGAGGCGTTTGTATATACAAGATCCATTTGTCCTACCAAGTCAAGTAAGACAAGTTTTCTACATAAATGATACTAGTAAAGGCAAAAATTGGAGAGTGGTAGAACGCGTCAAGGAGTATGGGATGTACTGGAGCGTGATGAAAAATGTAATGATGTATTTCAACAAGATGATACCACCGGTGGTGTCCCAATCCTCATTGAAGATGTTGATATTCAATATAACAAGGAGGGTTTGGATCCCGAGATCATTCCTGGGGATGAACTATTGCCGGAGCATATAGATGACAGGGATGATGGTGATGAGACTATGACAGAGTATATGGATGACGAAGAAGATGAGATTCATAGACAACCCAATATTGATGTAGATCTTGGCATTGATCTCGATGTGGATTAGAAAGATGTAGTGCTTATTTTATGACATTATTTCACACTTTGTTTTATTTTATGATGTTGAATGATATAGTTCATAGTTCATGGCATTATAAACAATTTTTATAACAATGTTTCACGCTTTATTTTATTTCATGATGTTGAATGAATATTTTATTTATGCTTCTCTTGTTATTATATTAATATGTGTATATAGGTGTAAAACATGTCAAAGAATGGTAAATTATTTGTGAAGCCTGGGTGCTTGTGTCACGCCACAAACACCAGGGTCACGCGAAAGCCCACTAAAATACCCATTTAGAAAATAGGCTTTACAGTTATAAATCAAAATACAACAGTTGGATAAAAGATTTCCTAAGCTCAGCTCTCATAAACGATAAGCATGCATTCTTATACATGAATAAGTATATCGCCAAAAGGTGTACAAAACCAGCCTTCACAGGCCTCACATGTGTAAGTACATGTCTCCAAAAAGGAAAAATTACAGTAAGTCTTCCATCACCTCTGCAACTAGGTCAACTCCACGTGCTCACCAAAAAAAAATTTTACAGCAAAAATTCCACACCGTGAACCGAAGCCCAATAAAAAATAGACAGTAAAATTGTAATACCGGTCATGCAATCATATGGTGGGAGCTAACTCGACTACAAAAGCCAAACAGGTTTTTCTCTAAAAAAATCACAAGTTCTCCATCCTGAAAACTTCACATTTTTCATCCTTGAAACTATGCATATAATCCTGACAGATATCATGCCACAGTTAAGGGAAAGCAGTAAAACACAGCATTCTCTACCCGGGGATACACAGCCGAGGAGACACAATAAAATGTAATCCTATGTACCGACTCTGCCACACAAACAAAGGTAACAACTATAGACTCTCGTCCATTACCCCGAACCCATAGGCTTAGTAATGACAAGTTATATACAGAGTCACAACAACGACGCCATTAACGGAGGCAACCGAACCACTCAATTTACGGGACCTGAGCCCGATGGTACAGAGCACCCACACTCAATTTACGGAGACTAATCCGAAGGTACAGAGTATCTACGTTGCACACATTTCTAGACTTACACCGAGAAGTAATGGACTTCCAACTCAATAATACCCACTGTCACGGTACATCTATGGAAAATATTTCAAAATCAACTCGCAAAATAGATATACAACACATGTATATAAAGAGATCAAATCCATGAACCATGGAGATCAAACAAAACATGTCAAAACATATTTTCACCAAAATATTTTAGAAGTTGAGACTCAACCCCGAGGGCTAGCTGTAAACCTTCACAAGCACGTTTGAAAAGTTTTTCGAGACCCCGTTTTCAAACCATCCTTTTGAAAACCTCTGATATCCCTTTTGAAACAATATAATTTCATAAAAAACCTCGGATAAACATCACACGAGGAAAGCTTGAACCAACACACATCATTTCCCCAAAACAGCCCAGGTTTAGTTGACTGGACTCACCCTCCAGTCGACTGAAAAACACTGTAAAAAGAGAACAAAAATAGAAGGAATTTCAGTCGACTGACCCCCCAGGTCCAGTCGATTGAACTCACCAAAGGATGATCCAGTTGACTGGACTTATGGGTTCAATCGACTGAACTAGCCCAGAAACTGTTTTGAGATACGGGTTGTGTTTGTTTTTGCTTCCAAATGTCAAATCAAACCTCTAAACTCCTGTTTTTGATACCCACAAGAAAATATAAGCTCAAGCTTACCATAAAACCGCAAAAGAAACCCTCAAAACATGATTTCATCCACCCGAAATGCCGAAAAGCGATTTTTAAACCAAAAACCCATCTCGAACATAAAGACCTTTTCGTACGTTTTTAAACGGTAGAAACACGTAGGATTACACGTAGTACCCTCTAACAGTTATACAGTCTAGAATCTTATCTCAGTGAGTTTAAAACTCGATGTCTTGATCCACTTACAAAACTGAGTTTCGTCAGAATGAAATTCTGACTGGATGGATGCATATACCGAGATGCCGATACTAAGAATCAGCAGTTGGTTTGTCAAAAACCAATCCCCGGGCCCCCAAGAAGTTAGAGAGAAGGCAGAGAGAAAACTGGAGGAAACTTAAGAGTTAAGTTTTGAAAATATCTTTTAAAAATATCTAATTCCAGATATTTATATGCCTCTAAAATATCTTCTTTTTTTAAAATTTTAAAATTCGCACAGCAACTCCCTACAACCTTGGGAACCAACCCCGCATACTTACTTAAACGTAAACATGCATCAAAATGCATAAATCATACATCGCAGAAATATATATGAAAAAACACGTCAAACATAAATAAGTCTCAAAAAGAGACGGGTCCGGGTCTCACAACTCTCCCCTTTGAAGGAATTTTGCCCCCAAAATTCACTATAAGGTCACAAAGGAAAAAGCTCCGAATATCCAACACGCATCTTCGACCTTAACTCCCATGTAGCTTCTTCAACCCCGTGATGAAGCCATAGGACCTTCACATAAGCAATTGTTCTGCCTCGCAACACTTGCTCCTTTGTATCAAGAATCCTCACCGGACGCTCCTCATAAGTGGCATCCGCATCAACCCGTAACGCGGCCCAATCTAGCACATGTGAAGGATTGGGCTCGTACCTCCGTAGCATAGAAACGTGAAACACGTTGTGAACAGATGCTAACTGAGGTGGCAGCGCCAAGCGGTAAGCAACCTCTCCAACCCTGTCAAGAATCTCAAAAGGTCCAATAAAGCATGGTGATAGCTTCCCGTTACGACCAAACCTCATCAAACCCTTACGTGGCGAGACCTTCAGAAACACGTGATCCCCTACTACAAACTCCAAAGGTCTTCTCCTCTGATCTGCATAACTCTTCGGGCGGCTCTGAGCTGTTTGAAGTCGCTGGCGAATCACTACGATCTTCTCCATCGTCTCCCGCACTATGTCTGGTCCCAAAATTGTGGTCTACCCCACATCGGTCCAGCACACTGGTGACCTACATGGTCTACCATACGAAGCCTCATACGGTGCCATCCCAATACTTGACTGATAGCTGTTGTTGTATGCAAACTCTGCTAATGGTAGATGATCGTCCCACGAACCTCTAAAGTCAAGAACACAAGCCCTCAGCATATCCTCCAGAATATGTATGGTCCTCTCAAACTGACCATCCGTCTGGGGGTGAAAAGCAGTACTGAACATCAAGTTCATTCCCAAAGCCTCCTGAAAACTCTTTCAAAAGCGCGATGTGATGCGTGGGTCTCTGTCAGAAACTATAGACACTGGCACTTCGTGCAACCTGACTATCTCTCTGACGTACAGTCTACTTAGTCGGTCCACCGAATACTTCATGCGGATGGGGAGAAAGTGTACAGATTTCGTCAACCTATCAACCACAACCCAAACGGCGTCGTGTGCCTTAGGTGAGCGAGGAAGTCCTGACACAAAGTCCATCGTGACGTTATCCCACTTCCATTCAGATACCGGTAATGGCTGTAGCAATCCTCCTGGTTTCTGGTGCTCTGTCTTTACCTGTTGATAGATAAGGCACCGAAAAACAAACTGAAGCACGTCCTTCTTCATCCTTGTCCAATAGAACTGGCGACGCAAATCATGGTACATTTTCGTGCCTCTAGGATGCACTGCAAGGCGAGAATGATGACATTCATGTAGTAGATCAGTTCGGCATGACTCTGGCACAAACAACCTCCTGGCTAATCTCAAACTCTGGTCTAAACCCACTACCCATCCTGCTGTATCCTCCCCACTAGCAACACGATCTCGTATCATCTGAGCCTACTGATCCGTCTGCTGGACCTCTAACACTCGTGCAATCAATGCTGGTCGTGAAACTACTGAAAACAAGGTGGCCTCCGTCGCTGTATCTCCAAGACAGAGATCAAACTCCCCAACCTCTCCAAGCATGTCCCATTCTCGTATAGCTATAAAAGCTAACGAGACATGAGATCTCCTGCTGAGAGCATCAACTACAACGTTGGCCTTCCCAGGATGATACTACAAATCAAAATCATAATCCTCCAACAACTCCATCCATCGTCGTTGGTGCAAGTTCAAGTCCTTCTGTAAAAATAAGTATTTTAAACTCTTGTGATCGGAAAAAACCTCGAAGTGCTCACCATAAATATAGTAGCGCCATGTCTTCAAGGCAAAGATTACGGCAGCCAACTCCAGATCGTGTGTCGGGTAGTTTTTCTCATGGATCTTCAGCTGTCGAGAACCATAAGCTACAACCTTCCCTTCTTGCATCAAAACACATCCAAGACCGTCGTGTGAGGCATCACAATACACTGTATATCCTGAGCCTCGCTCTGGGATAATCAACACTGGCGCGCTAGTCAATCTTGTCTTCAGCTCCTGGAATGCTGACTCACAGGCCTCACTCCAAACAAACGCAACTCCCTTTCGCATCAGGCGCGTCATCGGTGTAGCAAGTCTCGCAAAATCTTTCACAAACCGCCGATAATACCCTACTAAGCCCAGAAAACTACGAATCTCGAAGACGCTCTTCGGTCGCTCCTACCCTGTCACAGCATCTGTCTTCGATGAATCCACTACTACTCCGTCTTTTGACACTACGTGTCCAAGAAACCCCACCTCTGACATCCGAAACTTGCACTTCTCAAACTTGGCATACAAGCGGTGCTCTCTCAAAGTCTGTAAGACAATGCGCAGATGGTCCTCATGCGCCTCCCTAGTAGGTGAGTAGATGAGAATATCATCCACAAACACTACCACAATGCTGTCCAAGTACGGATGAAAGATGCAGTTCATCAAACCCATAAATTTTATTAGTGCGTTCGTCAGACCGAACGACATGACCAAAAACTCATAGTAACCATAGCGAGTTCGGAAGGCGATCTTCGCTATATCCTCGTCCCTAATTCGTAGCTGGTGGTATCCTGATCTCAAATCTATCTTCGAAAAGCAACTCAACCCCTTCAACTGATCAAATAAATCATCTATCCTCGGCATGGAATACTTGTTCTTCACTGTTATCTAATTCAACTTCCGGTAGTTGATACACAATCGTAAGGATCCATCCTTCTTCTTAGCAAAAAGAGCTGGAGCTCCCCACGGTGAAGTACTCGGGCATATGAACCCCCTATCCAATAACTCCTGAAGCTGTACCTTGAGCTCACGCAGCTCAGTGTGTGCAAACCGATAAGACGGCATAGATATGGGAGTAGCCCCTGGAATCAACTCAATAGAGAACTCTACATCACGGCTCGGTGGCAACTCAAACAGATCATCTGGAAAAACATCGAAGTAGTCACAGACCACCGGAGGTAACTCTCCTCGAACCCTAACCTCATCATCCAATATGAAAGCTGCAAAAAGGAAACCCAGGTTGCCCTGGTTCCGTACGACACCGGGCAAAGATACCAAACCCTCACCCCGGTCGCCCACGAAACAAAAATAATCTCCTACCGGTGTTCAGATCATTATCCTTTGTCGATTGCAATCGATAAAGGCACGTTAGGTGGTCAGCTAATCCATCCCCAGGATAACATCAAACGTGGTCATGTCTAGAATGATAAAGTCGAACTCTAAACAATGACCGACGACCTCCAACACACAGGATCTACACACAAAACTCACCGTCACACTCCTACTGACTGGGGTCTCCACACTCAAAGCACTACCCAACAAGTCTGTTTTCAACCCCAAAGAAGATGCAAAAGCATATGATATAAACGAATGAGAAGCTCCCGTGTCGATGAGAACACTAGCCCATGATCTATAGACTAGAAGAGTACCTCGGATCATGGAGGTGGTAGCAGCAGCATCGGGCACAACCGGTGCTCTGGATGAACAGGGATCTGCTAGAACATAAGCTCTAGCCTGTACGCTGTGGCCCTGAACCGTAGACTGTCTGCCTGACTGCACTGAAGCTCCCCCTTTTGCCAATCTGGATGGCTATCGTCCCTGGGCGGATGATGTAATAGATGCTCTAGCTATGCTATGCATACTCCCTCCTCTGGGGCAATCCCTGCGGATGTGCCCAGACTGGCCACACTCATAACTTACCACTGGCCCTCTTCCCTGAGCTTGCGACTGTGACTGTGCCTGAACAGGCGCTGGACTCCAGCACTCTACCGCACGATGTCCTGGTCGCTGACATCTATGACAAAGTGCCCTCTGATCCAACCGTCCTGTTGAAGCCACGGGAGGTGAAGAGGCAAAAGAAGGTGGCAGATACGACCCCACTGGATGCAAACTCGGACCAGATGTCCGTCGACGCTTGCTCTCCCTGCGCCCCTGGGACTGTACAAGTTCCCTTCCTTGCTGACCCCTACTGTCCCTGTCTCGGCGCGTCTCATTCAGAGTATCCTCCACTTTCATGGCCATTTGTACCAACTCAGTATATACCTGCATCTAGAATGCCACCACTCTGTCCCTAATAGCTGGCCTTAAACCCCTTTCAAATCTATTCGCCTTGAACTCATCGGTAGGTATAATCTCCTATGCGAACCGGGATAAGCTGGTAAACTCAGCCTCATACTCAACAACTGACATACTCCCCTGAGTTAGAAATAGGAAATCCTCTCTATAGCGATCTCTCAGTGTCGCTGGAAAGTATTGCTCTAGAAATACCTTCGTGAATGCCTCCCATGTACCTGCCACTGTAGTCTTGGCGAACTTCCACCACATGTGAGCGCTTCCCCTCAGCTGGAAGGCCGCACAAGTAACCCTCAGATCATCTTCCTCAATTTAAAGCGAATCCAAGATCCTCGTAACCAGCTCCAGCCACTCAGTGGCTACGGTGGGGTTAGGATCCCCAGAAAAGGTAAGAGGGTCCATACGGCGGAATTTGCGCATTACGACCGTCGCCCTCGGTTCTACTACACTCTCCCTGCCTCTAGCTGCCTCAGCCAGTTGCCGGATGGAGCCGACCATCTCACGCAACAGCTCTCTCTCAGCAACAGGTCCTTGGGGTGCATCAGCATCCCCAATATCTGGGATTGGAACATCCCTTCGGCCAAAACTACGGCCTCGACCTAGACCATGGCCTCGTCCTCCCTACGTGGACATCTTTCTATTCGAAAGCAACATAGCAGGATTAACATCCAAACAACATGTTATTGCTAACGTAAAAGACGTAACACATAGGCATGCTAACACATAACCACTTAATATCATGTCATCACATCTCACATACCAAGGAGAACCAACAAGAAAGACTTGTCACTATGAACAACCTACTCAGATTCTTTGCTAGAAATCACACCCTCAAAACGCATCTCTAACGTGGCTCCCAAGTACATTAATCCAAAGGCCCGAAAGCAAGACTAATTAATCCTAAAGTCTAACCTCCATACCCACATAAACAAGCTATCATGCATATGTTAAAAAAATGTTAAAATTCAAGCAATCAAGCATATGCACATCCTCACAAGGTGATGTACCCTCTATCCCATGGCTCATAGGTATTCGAACTCAAAACTCTAATACCAAGTTGTCACGCCCCAAACACAAGGGTCACACGAAAGCCCACCAAAACACCCATTTAGAAAATAGGTTTTACAGTTATAAATCAAAATACAACAGTTGGATAAAATATTTCTCAAGTTCAGCTCTCATAAACGATAAGCATGCATTCTTATACATGAATAAGTATATCGCCAAAAGGTGTACAAAACCAGCCTTCACAGGCCTCACATGCGTAAGTACATGTCTCCAAAAAGGAAAAACTACAGCAAGTCTCCCATCACCTCTGCAACTAGGTCAACTCCACGTGCTCACCTAAAAAAGGTTTTACAGCAAAAATCCCACACCATGAACCGAAACTCAATAGAAAATAGACAGTAAAATTGTAATACAGGTCATGCAATCATATGGTAGAAGTTAACTCGACTACAAAAGCCAAACAGGTTTTTCTCTAAACAACCACAAGTTCTCCATCCTGAAAACTTCACATTTTTCATTCTTGAAACTATGCATATAATCCTGGTAGATATCATGCCACAGTTAAGGGAAAGCAGTAAAACACAGCATTCTCCACCCGGGAATACACAGCCGAGGAGACACAATAAAATGTAATCCTATGTACCGACTCTGCCACACAAACAAAGGTAACAACTATAGACTCTCGTCCATTACCCCGAACCCACAGGCTTAGTAATGACAAGTTATATACGGAATCACGACAACGACGTCATTAACGGAGGCAACCGAACCACTCAATTTACAAGATCTGAGCCTGAGGGTACAGAGCACCCACACTCAATTTATGGGGACTAACCCGAAGGTACAGAGCACCTACGCTGCACACGTTTCTGGACTTACACCGAGAAACAATGGAAGTCCAACTCAATAATATCCACTGTCATGGTACATCTATGAAAAATATTTTAAAACCAACTCGCAAAATAGATATACAACACATGTATATAAAGAGATCAAATCCATGAACCATGAAAATCAAACAAAACATGTCAAAACATATTTTCACCAAAACGTTTTAGAAGTTGAGACTCAACCCCGAGGGCTAGCTCCAAACCTTCACAAGCACGTTTGAAAAGTTTCCCGAGACCTCATTTTCAAACCATCCTTTTGAAAACCTCTAATATCCCTTTTGAAACCATAAAATTTCATAAAAAAATCTCGGATAAGCATCACACGAGGAAAGCTTGAACCAAAACACATCATTTCTCCAAAACCGCCCAGGTTCAGTCGACTGGACTCACCCTCCAGTCGACTAAAAAACACACTGGAAAAAGAGAACCAAAACAGAAGGAATTTCAGTCGACTGACCCCCCAGATCCAGTCGACTGAACTCACCAAAGGATGATCCAATCGACTGGACTTTTGGGTTCAGTCGACTGAACCAGCCCAGAAACTGTTTTGAGCTACAGGTTGTGTTTGTTTTTGCTTTCAAATCTCAAATCAAACCTCCAAACTCCTGTTTTTGATACCCACAAGGACATGTAAGCTCAAGCTTACCATAAAACCGTAAAAGAAACCCTCAAAACATGATTTCATCCATCCAAAACGCCGAAAAATAATTTTTAAACCAAAAATCCATCTCGAACATAAACACCTTTTCATACGTTTTTAAACGGTAGAAACACGTAGAATTACACGTAGTACCCTCTAACAGTTATACAATCTAGGATCCTACCTTAGTGAGTTCAAAACTCGACGTCTCGATCCACGTGCAAAATTGAGTTTCGTCGAAATGAAATTCTGACTGGATGGATGCGTAGACCGCGATGCCGATACTAAGGATCAGCAGTTGATTTGTCAAAAACCAATTCCCGGGCCCCCGAGAAGTTAGAGAGAAGGCAGAGAGAAAACTGGAGAAAACTTAGGAGTTAAGTTTTGAAAATATCT
>JAULJZ010205893.1:3343-19130 GCA_032270985.1 Heliamphora pulchella
CTGATCTAGAAAACTGGTGTCGACGCAACCAGATTTGGTTTAAAATGAGAATATTCACAGCGGCAACGGCGAGGTGACCACAGCGACGGCGGTGGCTTTGTCTCCGGTTAGTCGACAGTAGATAACCAAACAGAGACATCAGCGTTGCCGCCCTCGCCGTCGCGCTCGCCGTCGTCGTCTCCTCTCGCACTCGCCGTCGTCGTCGCCGCTCACACTCGCCGTTGCTGCCTGGGCTCTGCATTCCACCGTCGAGACAATCGTACACCAGATCTGGTTGCTCTTAGGGTTTAGGGGTGTGAGGCCATCGCCGTTCACATCCAGGCGCTGGAACGAGTTGTCGTTCTTGCCGTCGCCATTGCTGTCGCCGTCGCCGGTGGCGAATCTGGTGGTGAGGGGGCGAACGCAGTGGGTCTAGTGGTGGTGAGGCTATCAGAGGGAGAGAGAGAGAGTGTGAGATATGGGGTGTGAGGCTATCAGAGGAGAGAGAGGCAATGATAAATAGGGGTAATTTGAAAAATTGCATTCCAATTAGAACTGTTCTTAAATGAGAATTTGTAATAAGACTTAAATATAAGTAACATATAAAAGTAGGACTTAAATGAAAAGAACCCATAGAATAATCAATTTGTGAATAAAATTTATCCACAAAGAAGTAGCAAAAATAAAACTCCACACTAATTAACACTTAAAATTTTGCTCATTAACTTATTTTTTCAATTTTTTCATATTTAGATTAATTATTTTTATTTTTTTAGCTCGTCTCGATGAGAACAATAAAAATAGTATAAAAACTAAAACAAATAAATACACCATTATCCAAACAGTAACTAGTTACATAAGCAAAGTGAATATTATAAAGGGCTAGTCCTTCTTATTGAACACTAGCAATTGTGCCCACGCATTAGGGGTGAATTGTAAATTGTGAATTGTGGATTGTGAGAGATTACGAATTTATAATTTATTTTTTAACTATTTTAAAAGAGAATGCATACAATAAAAATGTCAAATTACTTTTGAATTTTTTTGGTAAATAAAAATGTCACAAGAACTTTACCAAGTTATGAGTTCCTTTATTATAATAGTATAAATGATGTATAAATTTGATTCTTAGCGATGTACCTTAACTTTCCTTTTCATGTTCCATTGTCGAATGTAAAAGAAATTTAAAAAAAAAACCCTTATCATAATTCAAATCTTATCCATTTACATATGTTTTAGAGAAGTATAAATGGTTTAAAAAATGAAACAAATGGATTGAGCAAGCAATGTATTAATTGGGAAAGACATCCTTGGAAGGATAGCCTTGTTATTATATCTCAAGGCACACTAGATGGACCAAGCTCAATGTAGGTATAATATGGCAACTCTCTCAGCAGAACTCAATGACGAATGGAACCGCCTATAATGGCATTTCAAATTAATCAACCTAATGTTATTAAAAAAGTTTACGGATTTAAAAAAAAAATAGAAAAACTATTTGAAAGAACAAGAAAAGAAGAAAATAAATTCCAAATTTTTTGAGAAAGGAAACTAGAGTAGTATAGACAATAAACTAAAAAGCGTGATAGAATTTAAGGAATTAACTATAGACTTACAGTACTTCTAAATTACAAACAAAACAAATCAAGACTGGTATTTCACTCTCTATCCTTCAAGAAGATTCACCTCTCGCTAATGGTGCTTATGAACTCGGACATCTTCTCCTTAGGAATTCTTGGTTTCTCGCACGCAGAAGTAGTACTACAATTTGTTGTGCTTTGCGAACTAGAACAATGCTTGGATTATGATATCCTGGTATCCCACATCGAAAAAGGAAAGGGAGTTCCTAGATTATAAAGAAAAAACATTTGACCCCTACATAGCAACGAGGCATTTTTTCAGGTGATAAAAACCCTAACAGAACTCAGTTAAGCGTGTTCACGCTGGAGTAATCAATGATGGGTGACTTCCTATGAAGAACAAAACCGTGAGAGCTTTGTTTAAAGCGGACAATATCGTTACCATGAAAAGGGTGGGGTGTTACAAGTGGTATCAGAGCCGACTCTCCCCACCTCCAAGTATAGGCCCCTATCGTTTCGCGTGTCATGTGGGCGGGGTACTAAATGGGCGGGACGATAAGGATTGGCAGGCTACCGGAGCTAGCAGGCTACTTCACGTGAACATGCAGCCCTAAGAGATGTTGATTGTGATATCCTAGTATCCCACATCGAAAATGGAGAGGGAGTTCTTAGACTATAAAGAAAAAATCTTGAACCCCTACATAGCAACGAGGCATATTCTCAAATGGTAGAGACCCTAGCAGAACTCAATTAAGCGTGCTCACACTGGAGTAATGCAAGGATGGATGACTTCCTGATAAGAACAAAATCGTGAGAATTTTGCCCAAAGCGGACAATATCATTGCCATGAAAAAGGTAGGGGTGTTATATGAACTCTCTCTTTAACAAAGCAAACGCGTGAAAGAAAAATGATGAAGTGAATGCAATGAGGATGCATTTTCGGACATCTTGAACCAGTGTGATCATACTTTTTTTTTTGAATGGTAAAAAATGAATATATATCACTAAAAAAGAGTATTACATGAAAAGATTTTCCCCCTATGCCAAGAAGTTGGTAAGGGATCAACATAAGGATAGGAGAAGACAAAATCCAATCATTTCCAACACCTCCCACGGCTTACCCAACCTGCTATACAAAAAAATCAAAAGTATTTTGATACTCCACCAGTCCAAGCCAAATACCGTGCTCAGCCAAAGCATATTGCAGCAACAAAAAAAGTACATCAGGAAGCAGCAATAAGCAATACCCAACACACCAAAACATCACCCAATGTCGCACACTACATCAGAAAATATACCCAGACATACCCAAGGAACAGCAGCAGTAGAACCATACCCAAAATACACCAAAAACACACCAAGACAACTGAACCCCAGTCAAGTCAATTTAGTAGCACCATCACCAAAATATCCAATTCCGCAGCACCTACAATCATTTTGGACAACCAAGCACTCCAATTAGGCAGCTTAGCACTCCAATTAAGCAGCATGCACAATTATGCAGCAAGAAAACAGAACATCAAGCACAGCAACATAGAACCCCTTTCATCCGGCACTTTCTCCACTCCAACAAAACATAGCAGCAATAACAATACAGCAGAAACCAAAAAAATCAGAGGCAGCTTAGCACTTCAACAGAGCAACTTAGACACATAGCACCCCTCTCATCCGGCACTTCTTTGCTCCGATGAAAAAAAAAGACATAGCAGCAATAATAGAAACAATAGAAACCAAAAAAAACCAAAGGCAACTTAGCCCAATTATGTAGCAAGCACAGCAATCACAACAAGAACAGCAATACCAGAAAAATAACAGCACAGCAAAAACCAAAGACTGATGCAGCTTAACCCAAATATGCAGCAATCATAGCACCATTCCAATCCGTAAAAACCTCTCAGTACTTTGACAACATAAATGATCTCCTCAAACTCTTAAAACTCCTCGGTCGATCGACGTTGCACAATCCGGTAAAAACGTTCCTATGGGCACCCTGACACCGAGTTTGATATGAAGCAACACCCCCTAACTACAATATAGTCTAGTGTCAAGTTGGTGAGCAGCCAACTGGGGTAACCAAAGCCTTTAGTGGAAGACCGCCTCTAGGTTGAAGATGATCTCTTCAACCCTAATTATCCTGTCATGCAAAATATCCTTCAACTACAACCCAGTCCTCAGCTTGGCCAAGTGTACTATATCCTTGTAGTTGAACTTGACATTTTCGAACATCAACTTGTTCCTTGCAAGCCATAGGGATCATATTCTAGCTACGAACGTAGTGTTTCTTAGCTGACTCTGTGTGCACTTCTTCTTTCTTCTCAGCCAAGATTTAAACAGGCCATGTAGAGAACCTGGATATGCCCATTGGCATCCCCACCAGGATACCAACGCCGACCACACCCTCCATGCAGTCTGGCATTGTACAAAAAGGTGGTTA
This sequence comes from Heliamphora pulchella, assembly GCA_032270985.1. NCBI lineage: Eukaryota > Viridiplantae > Streptophyta > Magnoliopsida > Ericales > Sarraceniaceae > Heliamphora > Heliamphora pulchella. The sequence goes on from JAULJZ010205893.1 coordinate 7,337, forward strand.
GCTGATTCGACTTCCTGTTGCAGAACACACAGCATAGGTTGACGCAAGGCTTTAGAATCGCTCTTCTGGCTAGATAATCTTTAGTTGCTACTTTGTTTTGGATAGCCATCCAACTAAACAGCTGACATTTTGGCGGCCTAGTGAGCGACCATATTCTTCTACAGCTCGCCCTCCTTCTACCGCCTACCATGTCTATATGCCTGCGTAAAGAACTCACCGAGAAAGATAGATGTTTCTCCCCCTTCCAGATGTACCGGTCTGATTTATCTTTCATAAATGTGTGTGATCTCAGATTTGCTAGTAGTGCCACCCATTGATTGGCTTCCCATGAGAAGAGTTGTCTTCTGTACCAAATTTCTGTACCAAATTTCAGCCCCATGCTCCACATACTTCCAAAAGAAATCAGCTACCTTGATCTGCTGGATTCTTGCCAACCTAAAGAACCTTTGGTGAGTTTCCGATAGCGGTCGCTGTCCCATCCACGGATCTTTCCAGAAGCTTATGTTCTCCCTGTTTCCCAATTGTAGTCGCAGATTGTGCCGCAAGATGGATCCTACGTTAGAATCCGCTATACCTACTGCCAGGATTTCCTTCCATATTCTTCCAACCCTGTTTCTTACTGTATTTGCTGGGAGCCAATCACCCTCCCTGTGCCCGTACAACTCGTGAATAAAGGTCCTCCAATGAGCATTTTTTTCCTGAGTGTATTTCCACCACCATTTAGCAAACAACACCTGATTTTTACATTTCAAGTCCCTAACCCCTAGGCCTCCATTCTCAATACTGGTGGTAACGCTCTCCCAAGACAGCAAATGTAACTTTTTCTTCTCCTCTTCTTCTCCCCATAGAAACAGCCGCTGAAGCTTATCTAGTGCTGTCTTTACCTGTGCTGGCATTTTGCATAAGGAAAAGTAATATATGGGAATGTTGGCTAGTGAGACTTTAATAAAAACAATTCTCCCAGCTCGGTTCAAAGAAGAACTAGCTCAGTTCCAAAAAGACAAGAATAATCGAGTCTGAGCCCAGCTCAACACGGTTGGGCAGTCGGATAACGACGACGCACGCATGTGTTTTGAGTCAAGCCTAACCCCCTACCTGGGTAGGTCATTCCCTGTTCACAAAACTAGATATCTCCAAAGGGTCCTTCCTTCACTCCAAGATAAGCTTATATATACCAATAAACTTTTTCATAAGTTTTCAATGTGGCACAAAGGTGTTACCATTAAATTTCTAAATTTATCTTCATGACTTTAAAAGTCATTTTCTCAATAAATACAAAATAATTTTGAGCAACTAAATACATTTAATTCATGTATTCATGAAGGTGAATGCAATACAATTCTTATCTAGTTTAACTGGTGTGTGGGTTCCGGTTCCACTTTAATTATGACTCAAAATTAGCTAAAATTTAACCAAAAGCAAAACTGAAAACCTATTTTCTCCAACACCTAATTCTCTATTTAAAAAAGACTCAATTAACTCTTGCTAAATGGTACACGCATCTTTCTACCAGAACATTTAGCAAAATATATGCAAGAATCTCTCTCCATCTCTCTCTCTAAGTTGATCATTCTCTTTTCTTATAAAACACTAACTTAAACATGAAAGAGACTTTTTCAACCATTATTGCCACTAGTCTCACCCTTTCTTTCCTTTTGTAGATCAACATGAACATAAAACAAGTTCTTAACGACTGGTTCCCTCTCTTCTCAGTCTCTCCTAAGTATTCATCATGTAATCTAGTCTATATGCATGTGAAACAAAAAGTGTACATAAATCCTAAGTTTTTTCGCAATTGATTTCTTGAAATAAAAAAAAATGCACAACTTGTTATTATTAACTTGTATCTTCCACTTCCAATCCACTCTATACTATCCACTGGCCTTTTTAGCACCCTATTTTGCAATTTTTGTGACGCTAGCCAAAACTAAACTGGTCAAATCTATTAGGTTAGTTTAATCTATTAGGTTAATTTAATCTAATAAGTTATATTTTCTTTAGCTATCGCAAAGATCGCTAGCCATCTCAATTTTATTTCTCTTTAATTACTAATCTCAGTTTAATAGTTTAATTAATCGTATTGATTCAATAATATAAAAGGTCAAATACGCCAATCATTATGTGCCATCTACTCCACTTGGAATGTTCTCCAATAAGTCAATATTCAAGTTATTCAACATCTTTGGGGTTCTATATATATATAATCAAATTTTAAAAAAAAACCACACAAGAACACAAACAAAATTTGCATAGTTAGGCTTAAAATTTGCACTCACGTACGAAGGTCGTCAAATGCACTATTAATTAGGAAAATACAAAATGAATCGATGTATTCAAAACTTTCACATTAAACCCTTGATCCTAAAAAATACTCAATATATAGATATATGCGTCAACATGACGAATCAACTTAAACCTATTTAAATGGTCTAGAGGGATACGGATTATAAGAAAAATTGAATTAAATACAAAATGCCAACCCACGCTGGAGGAATCGATACAGAATATAAGAAAGGTCGGATTAAATACAAGACACCAACCCATACGATATATATATAATATTGCAGTTGAATAATTCAGCAAGCATTGCAACAGGCCTATATATATATATATATAATATTGCAGTTGAAAAATTCAGTAAGCATTGCAACACGCCCACACCTTTGTCTCTTATTTATGTGGACAATGATGCTGAATTAAGCTTCAAATGCATGTGAAAGGTCTTTGGTTGATAAGATTCTCAAATGGGTCAGAATATGTTTGACCAATTCTAACAACCAGACCATTCCTTCTACTATATTTTATCAATTCCTCTTTCAATAATGTCTTAGTGTTCTAATTATGAGTCCCACCATTGAACTGACCACTGAAGAAGAAACAATAAAAAAAAATAACTTATTTTCTCCTCTCATTAATTTTTTATTATATGCTCTCTCTCTCTCTCTCTCTCTCTCTCTCTCTATATATATATATATATATATATATATATATATATACACTTGTTGACACAGTCATGCTGCAATACTATTGTGTAATTCCTTAGTATATTAATTCTTCCTTTCTCAATCTTTTTGGCAAAGCAATGAGTGATCTTTACTCATGGTCATTGCTTCTGCCAGTCAAGGTCAGTACAAAATACCACTTAATGATAAATCTAAGAAATTGTGCATGCTAGATTGAGAGAGAGATTGTGGGTGCAGTTGAGTTGTTTTTAAATATAGTTCATTGAATAGGTGCAAATTATACAATTTTGGATTCTGCTGTCAGATTTTTTTATTCAAGTAATTAGACTAATATAATTCAATCTGTGCTTTGTGACATTTTGATTGGAGGACTAGAGGCTCTAAAGAGTGGTGGGTTTTTCGGGATAGGATATTAATTTTCTGCATGCACATTAGATGGTTTTTGTCTGTTAATAGGCTATTAACTACAATTCCAATTTAAAAAAAAAATTAGACCACACGACGAGCGGGCGCGTCTTTATGTTAGAAATATTATGATATCCATCCCGCATTAATAGAAAAAGAAAAAAATCACTTTGATATAACAAAACTTAGTAAACTATTTTACTAGTAATTTTGAATTTAAGCATTTTACACTACGCTATTAAAATTTTATTCAATTTATTAAATGAGTAGTCAACTTTGATAGTTACAACCAAAGAATTAAGCTTTCATCCTACTTGCATGGAAGCTAGTGAACCAACTAACTAATACATTTTTTTAACTTGCAATGGTGAAATTTTAACTGGAACCAAAAGAGTGGTGGACAAAAAGAGAGCCTTATCCACTAAGCTCTTCCAGGGTGTTTGACAATGCTATTACTAGTAGTTTTTAATTTTATATTTCTAATTTTAACTATAAATTACAATTTATTCTAAACACTCGCAACTTCTGCTACAAACTATTACTACTTTTTTTTATTTTAACTACATGCTACAATTTTTTCCGAGCACTCACAACTTCTGTTACAAACTATAATTTATAAAATACTAATTTCAATAATGTCAAATACCACCCTAGTTGTATCATAATTTTGCAAATAATATGTAGGTTTCATTTAATTAAGCAGACTAATAATTATAGAATAAATAATTTCAACGGATTAAGGGCATGTTTGTTTTGGGAATTGGGGGTGGGAGATTAGCTTAGGAGAGAAGGGCGATCCACCAATTGTTTTTTGTCTCTTAGATATTATTACTCCAACGTTTGTATTGTAAAACTCTTACTAATAATCCCATGAATAAAAAATTATTAATTCTTCATTCGTAATATTAATACCCTCTAATAGTAATAGTATCATACTCCAAATTATATTCCTTTCTTATCTAATATTCAAAAATAACTTTACAACTCTTATTACATTCTTTATCTTATTTTTTCTAAATATAAATTAAATTTCTTATATATATAATCTTATCTATAATCCCTTCGCACCAAAAAAAAAAACAAGTAAAAAGACATGCAAGACCCTGAGCATTACTAATCTATTCTATCATATTCAATTTAATTCAATCCAAAATAACAAACAAGCCCTAATAATATTGAGATATTAATACCACATTCTCAAAATATTGCATTTCTCACATTTTGTAAAACCGCTTATCCAGTGCATCTATAAGCTACCACTCACAAGATATGAAATCCAATCACATGTTTAATCTCACTAATCAAGCATGCTCATACTAGCAAATTCTTCCACCAAGTTCTCAAAAAAAAATTCCCAAATATGGTGATTCTGGAATGGCATACCCATCTACACTTATTTTACTATAATTCGTGCAATTTTAGGTAACTGAAATGATTGATAATATTAAAAATTTGTGACAATTTCACCTGTACAAATATTTATGTATCGTGTACAAGTGTCTCAGTGCAGGCCATAAGTGTACTCGGTAGAGAGAGAGAGATCTAGAGGAGGAGGAGGAGAAATGAACTCAGGAAGTGCTACTTACATGTCTGACATTACTCAGCCAATCCCCCTACCTTCATATATTCACAAGTGAATAGATCTAATACATCGATAATATACCGAAATTGTTCCTGTGAACAATCAATACCCTCGATCAGGATGCCATCTTAGACCTCTAAGCCATCTGATCAACAAGAAAATATTAAGACGAGGAACCAAAAACTACTTTTCTACGACTAGGTCTGCATTCTTATCTTCTATCTCTTCCATTAGTTAACCTAAGTCCAGCTTTGGGCTATTCTAATTTCACTTGGGCTGTCTACAAATATGATGGCAAAAAATCTGTGCCTGCACTTTGGTATCAGAAAGTCAAGATCACCAAGATCCTCGAGCACCAGGAGCAGCTTCTGGGGTAGTTGAGTTCATTCGAGCACCAAATGGAATAAAACTATCCCCTCCCCACATCTCGATAAGAAAGAGAATTCTCTCTTGCTCACTTCTAGCCCGTGAGAGTATACATTGGGGCAAATCCATGCGATGGGACTTAACCATATCTTCCCCTCCCCTCAGAGAAAACCCCAACTTGGTATTCTTAATGATGATTTCCCATGAGATCAGCAAGAGTAATCTTCCCACAATTGCCTGTGTCTAGCCGATCAAACTTTTTGCAGATCTGCATAATGTCTTTGTCCGAGACCTTTCCCATCTCCTTAAGCTTGTATATAACATATTCAGATTTGCTGTAAATATTTACAGTCAAAGTCAGCAAAGGCCTCGTATTTACTCAGGAGTCTTTTGAAACTCAGTCACACAAAAGGTAAATAATTACCATGGATGGGAAGAAATTTGCACAGAGCAACAAAATAAATAAATAAATAAAAGCAAAAAGCTGTATGAGCCACCACAAATATGGAAAGAAAAGATTCACATCTGCTTTTTCACCAAGATATCACATAAAAAGCCACCTTCTTCATGCAAGTATTTGAGAAGGCATCAAGAATGCAACTATCACCATCTACAAACATAACATCCTACATTCCACAAAAAACTTATTCTTTAGCAATTTGAAGACCCTATAGACATAAACCACTCAGTAATCACATTATGCACTAAATGAAAATCACGACTGTTCTAACAGACAGGGCTCATACCCATCTGCCAATGTTGTAACAGAAGATGTACAGAATGCTTTACTTCTCTCAGTTGATAGTCCCGTTAACTTTTGGGTGTTAGACTCAAGAGCCTTTTTTCATACTACAGCACACCGAGAAATCATTGAGAATTATGTGGCATGTGATTTTGAGAAGGTGTACTTGGCTGATGTAGAAACATTAGATATTGTGGGTACGGGAGATATTTGCATTAGATTGTCTAATGGGTTTGTATGGCTAATACAAAAAGTCAGACATGTTCCTAAGTTAATGAGGAACTTAATTTCTGTTGGACAACTCGACGTTGAAGGGCATGCAGCAAAATTTGTTGATGGTACATGGAAAATCACAAAATGAGCTATGGTAGTGGCTTAGAGAACTACAACAGGTACTCTATATATGACTTCAAGTACAAGGGATATGATGGCAGTTGTTGATAGTGGTATAAATGCAAACCTATGGCACAGTAGACTGGGTCACATGAGTGAAAAGGGGATGAAGGTTTTTTTGTCTAAAGGAAAATTACCAGAACTGAAGTCTGTTGAGTTTGATATGCGTATGTTGTAGTTTTGGGAAGCAGAAAAGAGTCAGCTTCTTGAAAGGCGGCAGAACACCGAAATCTGAAAAAATAGAATTGGTGCACACAGACTTGTAGGAGCCCTCTTCGGTCCATCTCCTGGAGGTTCGCAATACTGTCACTTTCATTGACAATTCGAGCAGATAGGTATGGATTTATTTTCTGAAAAAATAAATCTAATTTCTTTGAAACTTTTAAAGAGAATAAGGCTATGGTTGAAACGGAAACAAACTTCAAGGTGAAGTGTTTGAGATCAGACAATGAAAGAGAATATATAAATGGGGGGGTTCAAAGAATTTTGTGATATGAATGGGATTAAGTGGCACAAGACTATTTCTTGGGACACCACAGCAGAACAGCATGGCTAAGTGCATGAACAGAACTCTCAATGAGTGTGCTAGGAGCATGAGATTGCATGCTAGGTTACCAAAAAGTTTTTGGGCTGATGCGGTGAACACCGCAGCTTACTTGATAAATCAAAAACCGTCAGTTCTGTTAGGTTGCAGAATTCCTGAAAAAGTTTGGAGCAAAAAAGAGGTAAATCTTTCTTTTCTAAAAAATTGTCTCTCCTATGATCACATTGATTCTGATGGTCGTAATAAACTACAAGCCAAATCCAAAAAATGTTTCTTTATTAATTATGGGGATGAAGCTTTTGGTTATCGATTTTGGGCTGATCAAAATTCAAATATTATTAGAAGTAAGAACATAATTTTTAATGAGCAAGTTATGTACAAGGACAGGTCAAAAGCATAATCCAATGTTGTTATACTACTAGATGCTAAGAAATTCACGTTAGTTGATTTTGATGATATCTCTAAGAGTACTGTGCAAAACAAGGATGAAGAAAGCAAGGAAAATGTGGACCCACAGGTAGAATAGAGTACACCTACAATTGTTGTTAGAAGGTCTTCCAGAAACAATAGGCCACCACTGCGTTTCTCACCGTTCCTATTCTATATTTTGCTTACTAATAGTAGTGAGCCTGAGAGTTATGATGAAGTTTTGCAAATTGAGAATTCACTGAAGTATGAAGGATGAGATGAATTCACTATTGACAAATCAGACATTGGGGCTGACAGAGTTGCCAACAAAAATGAAAGCTTTGCATAACAAGTGAGTATATAGGAAATAAAGGAAGTGCATGATGGTAGCAAGTGCAATAAGGCCAAATTGGTTGTCAAGGGATTTCAACAGAAGGAAGGCGTTGATTACACTGATATCTTCTCTCGAGTTGTGAAGTTAACAACAATTAGACTGGTACTGAGAATTGGGGCTGCTGAGAACTTACATCTTGAATGGTTAAATGTCAAGAATGTTTGTTTCACGGTGACTTGGAGGAGGATATTTATATGTATCAACCGAAAGGATTCACAATACAGGGAAAAGAGAACTTGGTTTGCAAACTGAGTAAGAGCTTATATGATCTGAAACAAGCTCCAAAGCAATGGTACAAGAAATTTGACATTTTTATGTGCAACACTGGGTTCACAAGGTTGGATGCAGACCATTGCTATTATGTTAAAAATTTTGACAACTCATACATTATTCTGTTGTTGTATATAGATGATATACTTGTTTCATGTCCTTGTATTGAGGAGATTAATAAGTTAAAAAGGCAATTGTCAAGACAGTTTGCGATGAAAGATTTGGGAGTTATAAAACAAATCCTATGTATGAGAATCACCAAGGACAGGGATAGAAGTACTCTAAAGCTTTCACGGGGAGAGTATGTGAAGAAGGTGCTTAGCAGATTCAACATGGATAATGCAAAATTTATAAGCACACCCTTGACTAGTCATTTCAGACTAACTAAGGATTAGTCACCAAAGACAAAGCAGGAGTAGGCCTATATGGGTAAAATTCCTTATGCATCGACTATTAGTAGTCCTATATATCTACAAAATTGAATTTTGACAAGGGTCTACTAGAGATCAAGTGGGGGCCTAACGTGAATCTACTATGGATTTACAAAATCGAGTCCTGATAGATTCTAAAAGAAGGAAGAGGATTACCCTTGAGGAAAATTATTGACCACTTTTTAGCTTCTGACCCGTCTATGGGTCTTCTTTATATTTGTTGTTTCTATTAGGTTTTTCTTTAACCCTTATAATTTTGTATTGCTTTTTCTCGTAGTGAAAGCCGTCGCAATTTCGTAAACACAACCCTAGTAAAATCATGTAGCTTATGTGTGTAATTGCATTCTTTCTCGTTAGTTGATTTTCATTCTCTACCATAACACAGGCTTTATTCAAGCAAGGTACAAATTGTTGGAAAAAATAGAAAATAACATAAACAATTAATTTATAGTCAAATTGAAATTTATATGATAAAAAAACTAATATAAGAAAGTTTAATATACATCTTCCATTCCAAAACTATAAAATAAAATCTACCAAATGTTAAATAATAACACTTTTTCTTATACCAGTACTAAATAAGAAAATTCAACAAAAGTTAGATATACATAAAACATGTACTTTTTCTCAACATTCCACCACCAAAAGAATCTATCGATATATAAATTGAAACCTATAATCGCATGCAAGACTTGCAAATATATCATAATTAGGAAAAAGTACAAAAGTTCAAATTTTCTATTAAATAGTATTTGACTTAAATGTCAATTTTATTTGAAAGAAACAAAAGAGAAACAAGAGGGGAAAAAAAAGAAGAGAAAATGGGAGAGCGAGAATAAAAAGACATAGCGAGACAAAAAGAAATAAAGAAGAAGAATGGCACGAGAAGAGCAAAACATAGGTACAAATCACAGAGACAGAGAGAGGTCATTCATTAATCATGATTTACAAAAAAATAAGAGGAGGAGAAGAAGAAATAGGAGACTAAACTGGAATTCAAGACCCAATAAAATCGCATGTCAATTTGTACGAGTGTTTGTTTCTTCATATCTTCTCAAGTGATAAGAAAAGATTTTGGTTTTAAGTTTCGAGTTTTTAATGTTAATATATATATATTAAGTATTAATAATATTCTGTGAGAATGCCGACAGTAACTATTGTAGTCTCTCGTTGCATAATAAATACGCGTATATGTCACGTAATGACTCTTTTCCGTATTCTTTCTCTCTTTTTCTAAGATGGTATCAGAGTCACGAAACCCTAACCCCCACGAAACCCTAACTCCCACCAGAACCAGCCACCAAACCAGAAACCCTACCCTCGCCGCCAACCACCAGACCCCTCGCCGACCTTCGTCAGTCCTCCGGCAGTGGTCGCCGACCCTCGTCGGCCCTCCATCCATCGTCGCCGACCTTCGTCGATCTTCCAGGAACACTCGCCGACCACTGTTGGCTTGCCTAACGCGTGCGCCAACTCTCGTCAACCCCTTCAGGGGTGACGACGACTTTCGTCGGACCCTCCTAGGGGAACTCCGACCGTCGTCAGTCCCTCAGGGGAGGGGCGTCGCTCAGCGTCTCTCTAAGGCCCCGATGACCACTTTTAGAGCCTCCAGGGCTTGCGTCAGTCTCTCTAGGGCTCCAACAACCACTGTTAGAGCCTCCAGGGCTTGCGCCGCTCCCTGTCAGCCCCTACAGGGCTTGTGTCAACCCCTGTAGGGCCTTCCTCAGCCTCGCCGACCACTTCAGACTCCGACAATGTAGTTCCACGATGTCTACTAGGATGATGATGCAGTGAGGTTCCGTGTGGTCTTTTGTCATATCTCCGTGTGGATTGAGACTTGTGTTTTGTGGTATTTTTTGGTCCCCTTGTTGGTAAACAAGGATGTCAAAGGATTCCGTGATCAGCGATTCCCAGGTCGAAGCTGGTCGACAGCGTACCACAAAGGTGTTCTCGTCATCCACACGGTTGGTTGATCGGCGGCTTGATGGCACCAATGATTTTGCTTTGTGGAAGAAAAGTGTTCTTAAGTCGCTTCAAGGCATGGAGCTCGATTTTCACCTGTTTGATGATCCTCCGTCACAGACATCAGCGACCTTTTGGACTTGGACTCGGGATGATGCCTGGATATTTAGTCAGTTGCTCAACTCGATGGATCTTTTCGTTCAGGCTTTGGTGGCCAATACTAATACTGTGCGAGAGATCTGGTCCTTATTAGAATCGATTTATTCATCCACTAATGATCTCTCTCATCTATATGATGTCATGAAAGGTTTCTTTCAGTCCTAACAGCCTGGGAAGGAAGCCTCTTAAGGATCACTTTATGCAATTTAAGATTTTGGCTGACGAGTTTGATCGTTGTCTCAGTTTCAGCAACAGCGACAGCAACTTTTGGTGGTGTACTTCTTGGTCAGTTTGGATTCTGAGTTTGACTCGGCACGTTTTTAAATCCTTGTTGGGGCAGATATTCTCACTCTCTTCGAGACATTCTGACGTGTGAGTCGAGCGTCCCGACGGGATGAGTCTCGTGGTACTGGTACATCTCCTGTTGAGACATCTGATTAGTCCGCTTTGGTGGGTTTTCATGGTAGCTGCAGCAGTCGAGGCTGCGGTCGTGGTGGTGGCAGCAAGTCTGGTCGTGGAAGAGGTTGTGAGACCCGTACGTGCCACTATTGTGGGATCCGGGGATATATTCGTAGTAAATGTTACAAGCTTCATGGGAAGCCCCCACTAGTGGCCAATGTCACATCTGATTTCAGTCAGCAGAACTATATCCAGCCAAGTCCTCATGGAGCACCCAACTCGACCAGACGAGTTGTTGAGATGACTACTGCAGAGTATGACCAGTATATGTATTGTCAAATTGGACAGAGTACGAGTTCTTCTAAGGTACAAGCAGTCACCTTTGCAGGTGGCTACTTCCCACACTTGGGTTATAGATTCTTGCACTTCTGCTCACATGATTGGATCATCAAGTATTCTATCAGATTATAAGCTGACTCCTAGTTATGCTGGTGTTTTGGTGGCTAATGGATCCTACTTAGATGTTGAGGGTTGTGGTGTTGCGACACCAACTCCTGTCCTTTCTTTATACAATGTCTTGCAAATTCTTGATAATTCCTTTAATCTGTTATCCATTAGTCAGATTACTACTGATTTGAGTTGCCCCGTGACATTTTTTCTTGATTCCTGTATTTTTCAGGATCTTACGACGAAGAGAATTACCAGTAAAGGACGGGTCTCGAGGCAGTTGTACCTCCTAGATGCTGCTCCTGCTCAGGCGTGTTCTGCCTTATCTG
>JAULJZ010205903.1:0-19129 GCA_032270985.1 Heliamphora pulchella
CACCTCGCACAGCCGCACCACCCCACCTCCAACAACCACCGTGGACCACCACCAACCACCGCAAGTCACTCCCAGCCACCGTAAGCCACCACCGACCACCACAGACTACCTTTACGCACTTACGACACCACCACCTCACTGCTCGGACCATCGAAAATGCTACTGCACCCACTTTCTCAATTTGTGATTTTTTCGTCCACCATGGTTGCCGAGCTACCTTCAGCCACCTCTCGCCGCCACCACGGGGCTCCTAAACCACCACCGTGACCAGATCTATAACAACCACGCGACCACCTTTGCATCGCCACCGACGGTCGCCACTAATGACAACCAGTTCGGCGGATAATTTGATTTGAAGTTAGAAGAAAATATATTTCAAAGTTATATATATATATATATATATATATATATATACACACGTCTCAGTGGTTTGGGAGAACCTAGTTCTGGGGGATGGGGGAGTACGGACCTGAGGAAGGAGAATAGTAGAAGAAAAAAAGGAAAGAAAAAGAAAAACAAAAGAAAAATATAAAATAAAATTGTAATGTATTTAATAAAAATAATTTTTTTAGATATATGATTAAATATATATATATTAAAAAATAGAAATAATAATAATAAAATAAGTAAAACGAATAGAATATATAATAATATTAATAATAGTATAAAAATACAAAATAATAAGAAAACAAGAATACAAATAAGAATAAGAATGTTATACCAAAAATAGTCATTAGATACTCTTTATTTTATTTACACATGACAAGTAATATGGAGCTTAGTTGTTTTGTACCGTAATAGGATCGGATTGACTCGTTGTCAAAATTCACATAGTTTTGTGTGTACTTTATACATCTTTAGAATTTTTATTACTTGAAAATTTGGATTACTTGTGAAAATAATAACTTTTCTTCAACCCATGGATATTAATGCAAAAAATTATTTTATTATATTACTACATGATTTTTGGTTTGAACAGTGTACACGGCCGTTGTGGGTTTCAGATACAATGTGGCAAAAATGATAAGGGTGGGATCATGGCCAAATGACCACGGGATGACGTTCTACTCATTTATGATTTTAAGGGTTGCTTCCTTATATATTGACGTTGCCATTGAACAATATCATACTATATATATATGCTAATCTATTTCTATGTTGTCGATAAAATGATTATGACAGTCACAGTTGATACTTTAAAACTGAAAATGATTCGAATGGTTATAGTTGACACTTGAAAATTGAAAACTGAAATTTGAACAAATTGTTCTAAAAGTATGAATCTATGATAAAACCTGTAATTTAGTATCTGAGCACTCATACGAGCTTTATGTTTATGACGTTAGTTTAATTTTTTTTTTCAAATGCCAATGAGCTTTTTTTTTTTTTTTGTCATATCTAACATTTGGTGTAACCTTTATTTTTGGAATGTAAATCTATCATTTTTATTTTGGTGTGTATAGTTGTGTTACTAAATAGTTATTTTTACAGCTCAAGTTGTAGGCTTAAAGGATGAATATTAGTAATATTATTTTTGGGTTGTTTCACATAGCTAACTATGAGTTATATGTTGTAATGAAATGCTTCCGTGTATAAAAATTTTGATCTATGTTTATTGTTTAAAGGAAATAAAAACCCCTAAACTATTTGGTTAAAGGGCCTCGGGTGGGCTACGGCCCATTGGCCGGTCATAACCCATTCTTCGGGTTTAAGGCGTGACAAAGCTCACTCATTTTTTGGAAAAGCTCACTCATTTTTTCGAAAACAAAAATTAAATTATCTATTTATCTTATTATGACAAAGTTCACAGAGCCAGTCAAGTGATCGAAAAGATAAATCTGAATATGAATCTGAAGATTATTAAAAAAATAATAAATATTTACTCAATCTCTACCGTGGAATGCAAAAATAAAAAATCAACCACACAATCACAGCACGCAATCTTTTAACGTGGAAAATCCCAACTTGAGTTAAAAATCACGGGACTAATCCAAGTCCAGCTAATCAAGCACTAAAAATTGAACAGTTACAAGATAAACTCTTTCGAACTTTAATCGAATTCTCAATCTAAACGTCCTAATCTTACTTGCCGAATTCACATTCACTATTTTTTACTTGATCACTACAACAATGAATTCTCGAAACTTCACACTAACAAAATCCTTCGTCGGTAATCATAGAATTCCTTCTAAGACGATCAAAAATTAATCTTGAATGGTGAACTCGAATATCACTTGGGAATATTTTGATTTACACAAGGTATTACAGAGGTTTTGATTATTGTATTCTTAGTGATTTCCGAGTTCAAGTGTCATCCTATATTTATAGGCAAGACACAAACAACCAGCAATATGAGTTTCAATAAAAATCAAATGTCAGACGTTCGAATATGCCAGAGGTTCGAGTTTCAGATGGCAAACACTATTCTGCCAAGACTACACTGCTCTACCCTGCGTTAATTCATTGTACTTCGAGCTTTTAGGTCTTGTGCTTCAGTCTTCTAATTTGATTAAAACTCCAACACAAGACTCTTACTATTCTAAAACTCAGAATTCCAAGAGGAGTTCTTTTGAAATCAAAAGTCCTATACTAAACAAAAACCACAACTCTTAGCACATCCAAGAGTTTTACAGACACAAATTCTCATTACCTGAATTGCTAAATAATAAGGAATCTAATTCCTAACAATATGCCCTTTAGTAATTCCGAGTAAACACAAAACTCCTTATCTACATAAGACCTAACCAAACGCGTCTTCTTTTTAATGAAATCTTCATTCAATACTACTTCATCTACTAAACTAAAAAATACACAAACACAAACCATATATCCCAAAATCATATCAAATAAGTTAGACCATCATGAATTTAGTTCAGATTACAATAGTTCAAAAGAAAAATTAAGATCAGCAACCAGTCTCGAAAAATTTTTACCCACCAAAATATTACCTTCAAGTCATTCAACCAAAACTAACAAAGTATCATGTGTTAAGATCCCAAAAACAAATTACCATATGTATATGTTAACTGTCAAGGTCAAGTACCATCTATCATGTCATCTCCCCCCTTTTATGTTACTTGGAATATCCAATATGGGTCACCAGAGTGTCGACCTTGAATCAAGTCTTCAAGACGATCGAACCTTCCATGTATGGTAAGCATATCTTGGCAGTGAGTTTCAACATGGGCACGTAGCTGTTCTTCTAAAGAAGTGATCCGAGCTGACAAAGATGGATCCCACTTAGTTTTAGCCAAAGGGTTAGGCTTGTCTTCATCAACTCCTATTGGGTTGGCCTCGTCTTCTAGGGAACATGGGTTGTACTTTATCCCAAGGTCCTTTTGTTAATGGGTCTAGTGACATGCTAAATGGTGGAATTAGGAGGTAGATGGAACTCGGGACGAGATCTCAAAAATTTAGAGATAAACAAAACATAAGGGAGGGTGATTGCCAGATGAGATTTTAAGCATGGATGAAAAAATTGGCAACAAGCTCAATCCTTAGCCATTGACTAATGGCAAATAACCCAAAGCCCCTTTCTTTATTCAAGTCGAACACATGACCACGAGGGTCAATGTTTGGCACTAACAATGAGATTGAGCAAAGAAAAGTTGGGTGAGTTCCTGCTATTAAATGAGATCATCTAACTAAGCTTTTGGTTAACCACATAGAATTGTGGCAATCTCAGTAAAGGAGTATTGAAAATTGGTAGGAATAGGGGCATAATCAACGACGGGATGGACCTACAAACCCATGCAGAACTATTGAAAATTGGTAAGAATGGGAGGATAGTTAACGCTGAGAGTGACTTCCAAACCTATGTAGGACGACAACATATTGGAATTGAAAGAAAACTCAATTCCTCTAGCATAAGTTTTGAACCTACAAGTTTCTATGGAATGCATATTTGAATAGAATTCACAAACGAGGTCAACTAATACGTCCCCTTTAGCTTGAAGAAAACGAGACCAACCTAACTGTTCAAACCATTGCATTATAGAAAGTTCTTAAAAGTCAAACAAGATAACATTTCATTCAGCCTACTTGAAAAGAGGAAATTATACCATTCTTCACCGTCGAGTGACATGAACCGATTGTGATCAAAAAGCGGAGAATGAGGTGGTGGATTGTGACGACCAGGAGGCATTATCCTCAAACGAAATCGACAAACCAATGTTCAACAAATCAACCAAACGTCATCAATGGACTGAGTAAAATATCAATGTACTATGAGAATATAGTGAAACTAAATGGATTTGATAGTCTAAAAAATGCAAGACCCAACTAAATGATGAAAGTTCGAATTTATTGAAAAAAAAATTTCAAATCTCTTGAGTTTGTTCGAGGACATGTGAGAACCTTCCAATAACATGATTATTTCAATCAATCTAACCTCCAAAGAGCCAAAGAGAGAAACTTTTCAAGGATTTACGTAAGTATTCTATACATATTTGTTTCAAAATATAAACCATAGAAACTTTCAAACAAAAAAAATTATGAAGTTAAAAAAAAAAAACAACTTGAGATTTTAGTTCTAGAGAGGAAAGAAACTCGGAC
This sequence comes from Heliamphora pulchella, assembly GCA_032270985.1. Lineage (NCBI taxonomy): Eukaryota > Viridiplantae > Streptophyta > Magnoliopsida > Ericales > Sarraceniaceae > Heliamphora > Heliamphora pulchella. The sequence goes on from JAULJZ010205903.1 coordinate 4,555, forward strand.
TTACTTGAACTTTCCAAATTCCAAGTTCAATTCTCTATGTGATCGATGTTACTGAAACACGTTTGTACTTTCTTAAAGTTTTTCACAATTTTGATGTTTAACTAAATAGATTTCCTTATGTATGTCTATTGAAGATAGACGGATATTCCCCCTCAGTAAGACTTTCATATAATTGAATTTGTGCTTTTATCGGCGGTTTTCACACTAATACAAAAAGTAAAACAAGATGTATATAGATAGCCCTTTCCTCAAGCAAAAAAGTAAAGTAACATGTTCTTATTTAATTAGACGCATTAGAAGATATATTCGATTGAGGTGGTTGTAGACACACTACTAAAAAAAGGAGCTTTTGCGTCGGCCAGCTGCCGTTACAAATAATGCTCTTGCTGTCACAAAAACGTATTTACGTCGGCATCCCGACAGCAAAAGGGGGAAGCAACTATCTCAGCCGCCAAAGAGCGTTAACGACGGCAAGTAGCCGTCGCAAATGTTTGCAACAACAATTTATACTTTTAGTGATGGCACTTTTCCCAACGCAAAACTTATTGAAAACACATTCCTACCGTCGTAAATGTTAGCGACGACCATTTATTCTTTTAGCGACGGCAATTTGCTAACGCAAATATTATTTAAAAACATGTTTTTGCAACTGCGCATGTACTGTCGCAAATACTATTTAAGAAATATGAAAGATTTTGGGTTATGTCCCATTTAGGCATCTTGTATTCCAATAAGTCCCAATAAATAATTATATTTCATTAAGTCCTATTTAATATTTTTAATATCAAAATTACCCCTACTATACCATTCAACCCTCAAACCACCACCACCTCCACTACCACCACCACGCCACCATCACCACCACCACCACTACCGCCACCACCACCGCTACTACCACATCATCACCACCGCCGTCGCCCCACTACCACTGCCACCACCACCACCACCACCACCACTTCTCATCGCTAACACCCAAAATGACATATTTGTGCAGGAAAATGAAATAAGTGTTTCACTGCAAACAAATGTCTAATTGCATAAAATGAGACATTTTAGTATTGCAAAGAAAATGACTCACTAGAAAATAAGATATTTTCAACAAATGAGACATTTGTGCAGAAATGAAATAAATGTCTTATTTTGACACTAAATATCTAATTACAAATAAATGTCTTATTGTATAAAATGACATTTTAATAATGCAAATGTCTCATTCTAGATAAATGTCTCATTATCGATACATGACTAAAAACTTAACGAAAAAGACATTTTGCCTACAAACTTTACAAATGAGATATTTATCCTAGAAAATTAACAAATGTCTCATTATTGATACATGATTAAATAAATGTCTCATTATTGATACAAGACTACATAAATGTCTCATTAACAAATGAGACATTTTGCCTACAAAATTAATAAATGTCTTATTAAGATCATCTTTACCAAACTAGTTAAAACTAGTCTTTTTCTATTTTAATTAGTCTAACACACAAAATGAGACATGGCCAGCTGAATTAGGTCTTGATCCATGGTATTTAATTACCAGCAATGAAACAATATAGCTAGTAAAAATAAAATAAAAAATAACAAATATGACTTTATCCCAAATGAATGGATCACTTTCAACAAACCTAATGAAATTAATTTTTATGCATTTTGTTTCCAAATCCCATTCGCTATGATCAATCGACCTGAGAGAAAGGAACTGACTAGGCGATGAGAGACGTATGGTTCTCTCCGGCCAATATAACAAACTTGCTTTACATCGCCGTCGGTGAGATGTGACACGGCAACGCCCGCTCTCGATTCTGAGGCTGAAATTGCATCTCCGTCATCCCATAATGATCAGATCGTGGCTCGCCATGGTGGTCACCACCGACAAACCCGAGAGAGAGCGAAGCAAATGATGCGCATGTTGATTATAATGGCAACGATCACCAGAGCCGATAGGATGTACAACTCGACATATGACGATGAAGAGACAATCTCTTCATCGACGGTGATAGTGGGTTAAGTGGTTGGTGACAGAGATGAATGAGGGCGAGCGCGATGGCGAGGGTGACAACCTCTGTTTCGTTCTTGAGAGAGAGAGAGAGAGAGAGAGACTTGCAGAAAGGAGGTTCTTGACGCAGTTTGGTGGAGATGCCGAACGCGGGGGAATAAGAAGGGATGAGGGTAATTTTGTCAAGAATAATTTTAAATTTAAAAAATATGATTTAATGGAATATTTAAGAAATATTTAGGACCTAATGAAATACAAGTCCCCAAAATGGGATCTTGAATTAATTTTCTCAAAAAATATATATTTTTTGCTACCGCATATGTGCCGTCGCAAAAACTTATTGAGACAATTTAATTGCCGACGCAAAAAAGGTAAAACTCCAAATTTATTTGCTACGGCCTTGAGCTATCACAAATGTGTTTATATCTTTTGCGACGACTAAACACCAACGCAACATGTGCTCACAATACATGTCTTTAACAAATACCATAGTTCTAGCAACGACAATAATTTCGATGCAAAAAATAAAAAATATGAATTTATCCATTCATTCACATCTAAATATTTATTCATTTCCTGTAACAATAATCAAATTTTATCAACTCATTTTGATCTTTTTATAACAATATTTATATTCATTCAATCGCATATCTAAATATTTAAAAAGTACGCATTGATTGAATACAAATAAAAACGTATTAAGTGCACAAAATATTTCTCAAGACAATATTTAAGTTTTAACAAGTACAATTCAAAATAAATATTTCTCCATTAATAGTTGTTTTTTGTCCCACCATCACTTAATCTTTTTCCTTCTCCAACACTTGAAAAACAATTAAAATTATTTTGAAACATGATAAATATTTAAATCATACAATATACGTATATATACATGAACTAATAAAATTAAATTGCAATATACATCACAATATAGCTAAGCAACATGTCGACCAACAGTTTCTCCAACTGTGTTAATCCCTCTGCAAGGCCTTTTCAAATGGACATTAGGCTTCTTTGATTTTTGAATAAATACTTAACAATAACTTCGACCCAATGGTACTCCGTCTACTTCATACAATGGGTCCGTAGTAATCAAAAGTCCCTCAACCAAATAAATTTTTGGAATACCAAAATTAAGCAAGTCAACTTGTATCCCAACCTACAAGTATAAGTATAATTTGTTCAAAATCTTATTATATATGCATGAAATGTAAATACAACGTTAACTCATAGAACATTGTGATAATGAGTAAATACAACGTTATTTAAGATACAATTAGGGAAAGCCAATTGAAATGTTTCCCCATTTACATCATATAACAATTCATGATACTTCGTGTGGACGCTGGACATTTACGGAGGTATATCTGCGTCTCCTTGAGATGGTTGTGGCTAGATGGGCATCTAAGTAGGGTTAGTTATAGCCAGGAAATGCTGGCTTGGAGACTATAAGGGAATGAGTTGTTTTTTGTTAGTTTATTTTTTAAACACTGCGCAAAAAAGGGATAGCCTTTGTTTCCTTGAAAGGGGATTTGGTGTTTTGAAGCTCTAATGGTGACCCTTGTCGTGCAGAGTACAGCTAGTTTCATCCGGTGATATCTACTATTGACCTCCAATTGTGTTATGCTTTGAACCTTCAAAAACTAATTTTATTAGGAATGTAAATGAGCCAGATTACTAGAGATTACAACACCCAAAAAAAAAAGCACAACTCCCAAAGGTGGCTTTATCTTCTATCACCAATCAAACCATACAACATAACATATCCAGGTTTTCAATAGACTCACTCTCAACCTCCTAATACCACTAAGGGTTTTCATTAAGATCACCCATAACCTCAACTCTGTGTGTAATTGTGTATATTTAAATTGCATATATATAAGAGATACATATTGCTCACTAGGTCGTGGAGAATGTGGCAAAAGAGGAGAACCCAACAGCTCACTGTTGTAGATGTCATCTCCCACAGACTCCCTAAATATTTGATGCCCATTAGATGCATCCAGAACCTACAATATGGTGGGTGAAATCTTGTATGCATGAGTGTATGTAAAAAAATGCTTTAACAATAAATATAAAAAAAATTAACTCCACATGTCTAGAGCCATTTGTATTCTGTGATACCAATAAATCAATCTGAGCCTTCATTTGCTCGATCTCTGTGTTGAATTCCTCTCTCAAGGCCTCTCTCACCTGCTAAGTGATCTCTTCAATCGTTGAAGAACAATCTTTAATGCATTGGGACGGACTATTGACCGATTGGTACACCATGCTCAAAGGCACTGCACAGCCATCGGTCCTACAATACCCATGTCCATCCTTTTCTAACACTTCATGAAATATACAATCTCGAACCTATGTTGTTTGTAGGTCTTCTGGAACCTCAGAGAGTAGCTCATTATATTATTTCTACATTTTAAAACCATTAGTATACAGGAAAATAGAAATAAGTAACTATCAAGTATACACTAAGGACTATACCACGATTTCTTTCACATCATAATCATTTTGGTTTTGTATCTTAAAGTGGACACTCATTTTGTCAATTCTCTCTCCCTTAAGTTCCATCTAGAATTGTAAAAAAAAAAGGTGTTTAGAGAAAAATGTGATATTTAGATATAAAATCCATTGAGCCATATGTGGACATCAATACCTGTTGTGGAACCTGGAAGAAATGTATGGGCCCAATCCTATGTGCGGGTCCATAAAATTCTTGATTCTTTGAATTTTGAAGGGCTATCTCCCGTAACAGTAGTTTAACTTACATAATTCTTATTACCACAAATTTGATTTGATATGTACAAATAATACATGTGCCTAATCACTTGCCTAATACTCCACAAGCCCTTTCCATTGGTTTTTCACTATATTTTCTGGCACTTTTGAGGCTATATTCAAATCTGTGTTGTAAGGCTTCCAGTATTTTCTTTTTGTCTTGTTCTTGTGATCCTTCCACAACTTCTAGCAAGCCTTTATAAAACTGACTTGAACTCATCTGAACAAAAGGATAAATTATCCAACAAAACGTAGTTGAAAAAATTAGCAACCAACATAAATAGTATGAGTATAATGAACAAAAGATATTATTTATACCTTAACCTCTTTCCAAATTTCATCTGTAATATCTTCTGACACACTTGTCCAACTAACATATGTGAGAGGAACTCTATTCCTATTGCATACCATTTACCCTAGTTGTCCCATTAATTAGGCTCCTCGAATTCCTATCGAATGAAATGTATCATCAAACTTGACCATTATTTTGGTGTCAGTTCCCCAATCTTGCATTCCCTTGCCAGCACCTCGACTACACTTCTTTTTGACTGAGCAAGATGTTAATGGACCTAGGCAATAAAAAGACAATGATAAATATGACAAAATGAATATACTCTAATTAACATTACAACATTTTACATACTTACCTGACTCATGTGACTCTGAAACTTGTTCTGAGGGTGAAGTGTGTCATGATGGTTGTGATGAAATAGATGATGATGTTGATTGTGATGCCAACTGTGATCGTGATGTCCTAGACACTAGCATATGCAATGGTGGCTGTAATAGTTGTTGGGATGGGATAGGCAACAGGGATGTGCTGGTGTCAAATAGTTGGTTTTCTTGATTACTATGCAAAGAAACGTAAGATTTCCCATGATAAATCTAATTTTTGTACTTCTTTAAAAATCAATTGGAAATAAGATGCTCCCGCACAACGTTACGTGATAGTTTGTACCAATAACAACATAACCTATACAGACAATTGATCAATGAACCTTCAGCTCTATTACTGTACGCAAATATAAGGAACTAATCAATTCCATTCACATATTCCACTGACATACGAGTCGATAAATCAATCCAGCTCTTATCCATCTCTTTCTTTTCTCAAAATTTTCTGAAAATATTCACATCAACATTTACTTAGTCCAATTCAACCTTATGCATTTATAAATATTTTTGATACATGCATCATGAAACCTGTCCATCCAACTCCTCTCTAGCAGGTAGCTGATCCTATCCCATTCAAAAATGCACAACCTATATCACATAAAGTAGCTCATATTGCTTCACCCATCTCTAGAGAAAACCGAACAGCAGATTCCAGTAGTTCTTCAAGTCCATGACATAGATGTGGTGTAAAAATTGGTATACGCATGTAGTATGTACTCGAATAACACTAGGATATGTCGAGCAAAAATTTTCTCAAAGAGAACATTTAAAACAGTAAGCCATCAACTACGATAAAAATTTATATCAATGTAGTTCAGTTTTTACATGTCTGGATCAATTGTATCTTCTTTCATGTTTCAACATGCACAGGTAGAGAAGCAAATTAATATAATCAATGTTGTTAGAAACAAGCCAATTACACATAACAGGTTTTTAGCTGGCATTGTGTTTCTCATAAACAAATATTATGTGATTTCTCAAATATCCCGTAGAGGAGATCAAATTAGCTTAATATAAACATTTAAGACAACATTAAGGTTTTCATCAGCAAACTTAAGGTGGAAAAAATATTATCACAAGGTTGAGATATAATGGAAGATTTACCAAAAAAGTTTTTGGCTCTATCACTGAGATTTGAACTTAACAAAAGAAAAAAAGAAAAAGAAAAAGGTCTTCAAATTCCCCTTTAAGTCAATATACCAAATTTTTTTTAATTAAACACAGAACAAGCAGCAAAAAGTGGTTGAATATAGAAAAAATAACTATGTTATGCTTCTTAATAACTATTCTAAGGAGTTAAATATTATATTCTTGTCATAGTTGGTTTAAGAATTTAACTGGTTTAAGAAGTTAAATACTAGTTTAAAAAGGCCATAACACTAGATAATTGGTGTCTGTGGCCATATAATCTAATTATTCTTTATAAGGACATCATAATTAGGGAATTAAACCCACAACAGAATTTGTAATAACCAAACAACAATTCAGAAATAAACCTTAGAAACAAGTTATATGGCTTTAGGGTTCAAGCATTTGGTATGCCTACCATTTCTCAATCTTTGAGTGTATACATGCTCAAAGCATCTACACAAGTCATAGAAAAATTATAAGAACAAGTGTTTTCGAATTTTTCTTCAAATGAGGGTTTAATCTGACTGAAATTCTAAGACCTATTAACTTTAAGAAACTAGGAAAATTAAAGTAACCCAAGTCCAAACAAGTTTAAGAGTTTTATAAGAACTCAAAAATTAGAATCTCCAAACAAGAGAAACCGCGCTAAACAACACAACTCTATTCAACATTCAGGATTGCCGAACACAAGAAACTCTATTTCCTAACAAATATTGGTAATATTACATAAATGTCTTTGTAAAATGTATGAATATCTACAATAAAATAATAGCCCTATTTAAAACAATTGCTTATTTGCTTCTTTTCTTTTATTTATTTTCGTATTTAATGAATTTTTTTCATCATTTAGTCAAACGACTATATTTTTTGACTCCTCTCGTTGAGATGAGCTGAAAAATAATCGAAATTATGTTTTTTATTTTCATCTTTAGGAAAAAAATTATATTTAAATTTTTTTTTTACTTTTTTAATTAATCTCATCGATATAATTTAAAAAACAAAAAGGTTTAGTCAAAAGATAAATTTCTTCTAGAAAAGATAAATTTTTTTTTTTTTTTGAAATTTAGCCCAAGTAGGGCCAGTAAATTTTCTTTCTAAAAATGTATTAATATTAAATTCAACCGCTGAAAAAAACCTTTCCATGTTAAGAGACAGTCTACCAAGGGACAGGACAAGCATATCCACTACATTCACTAGCCTTTTTCCATGCCAAGCCTCTAAAACTGAAAGGCCTACTATTCAAATTGCTTTGATTTATTAAGAAAAATGTTAACGATGATTGACAATAATTTAAAAGTGAATTATTTTTTTAGTTAAAAAAATAAATTAAAATTAAAGAAAACTATTTGGTAGATTTGTTTTTTTAAGTTGATTGTTTGAATAGAAAGTTATTTTTTTACTTTTTGTTCAAATTGTACGGTGTTATACTTTTATATAATTGATTATAACGATTATATATTATTGGCATTGATAGTAAATAAATTATATAGTATAGATATTATTATTTTGTAGAATATGGCAGGATTTTGAATATAGTATTTTAAGAAATAGTGTTTTTTTGTGTGTGTGCAGTTTTAGCTAATAAATTAAAATTCTTCAGCAGCCAATCACAACCTTTATTGGGTAGTAGATGATGGATAAATATGTATATATATATATATATATATATATATAAGTATATTAATAAATGTAAAATAATAAATTTTATCTTCAAAATTGTATTAGTATTGAATTTGGTTATTCCTAATAAGTTATTATCCACTGTTCATTAAACCGGAATTAATATGACATATTTATTAATCATTTAATATTCAAATGTCTACAAATCCAAATCCTGTTCTCTTGCTAATGTGGCCTAACTGGTAGAGTCTTAGTCTGTGTTTAAGATGTTTAAAGGACAAAATTTTGAAGAGGTTTTTAAAAAATTTAATTTTTAAGAGGTTTTTTAAAAACTTAATTTTTTATTTTTTTAGAAAAAAGTAGAAGAAGATTTTTTTTTTAATTGAAGGTATTGGTGCCAAGACCTTTGTAATCTAATACATCTCTTCATCTTTCCATTGTAGAAGTTGCGAGTTCGAGCCCCATAGTGGGTTGTTGGGGATGATCCCCGTTCTTTTTCTCTTAGATTAGGGTAATATAGTTTTTCCATGTGACAAAAAAAAAGGTACAGACATATTTTTTTTATTATGGAGAGTAGAGTTGACTTTTTAATTAAAAGTATAATAGTCAATTTACTCAAAAAAGAAGTGTGTTTTTCTTAAATATACCAAACACAACTTAGAAGGTATTTGTTTTTTGTTTTTTTTTAACCAAAAAAACTAGTTTTTTAGTGACCCCAAACAAGAACTTAAACTCGTATCCAGGAATGGCAATGGGACAGGGGCCGGGTTTGAGGTCCCCATTCCCGTACAAGCGTACCCTAATTTATTAGAGCGGGGGTGGGACGGAAAACATTAGGAAAGTGATGGCACGATGAATGGGGTGGGACGAAGACATATCAAAGATAATTAATAAATTATAAAAGTGATAATACTAATAAGAGTTAGAAACAATATAGCAAAAAAAGTAATTATTGACGACAAATTAGAATTTAAACGATGAAATATTAAAAAAATATATAAAATGAGGTATAAATAAATGTAATATTTTTATAGTTTAGTAATATTATATTTTAAAAACTAAACTTTATATATGTATTTATAAATAAAAAAATAAATAATTTATATAATCAGGAATGGGAAAGGAAAAATTAGAGCGAAAGAAGCAAATTTCGTCCTCTTTCCACTTATTATTAGAGGCAAAAAAATCCCATAAAATTTTAAATAAGAACATACAGAGACAGAACGAAACGAGAGAAATTGTCTATCTCTACCTTATATATCTTAGGTTGGGCTGTGTTGGAGGTGACAGGGACCATGGGCTTATCCTTTTTGCGTATTAAAAAAGGGAAGCTCATAGCTCAGGTAAGCCCATTGCTCGAGCGGTCCCAATATTGCTCCAGCGAACCACTTTACAATGTTCTAAACAGCTATTCTTGAGACAACTTGAGTGGTTTTCCTAGATTTGAAAAAAAAAAATCAGTGCATTAATCAATCCCCCACTTGAAAGTACATATTTGTGATTACTAATGGCGTGGTCCCGAATTATCGCAAATTTACAACCGCACATTTATGCAATAGTTGTGCATTTTATAATAGGCAATATAATAATTAGAAGCATAATCAGAATCTTTAATTTGAGATAATCAATCTTAAGTAGAAAGATTTTAGAGATAATTTATTAGTTAACAGACATATTTAGTGTTCCATCCCTAATTAAGAGGCCATGGCCTTATTGGACCTCAACATGGTTCCACCATACAACTTATATGAATATCTATTGTAATGGTTTGAAATCACGCGATTCGAATTTCACACTATTCAATAGAATAATTATTGCAAAACCCTTTAGTAGAATTCGCCTTTAAAAATGGACTTAGGAGGAAAAAGTGCTCAATTAGCTTATAAACACATGAAAGGCATTTCATTTTAATTGATGTGGACATAATCATAGCACACCACCATGTTTTGCAGCAAACGTCTTAGCGGCCTCACTCTATCGATACTGACCCAATGCTAATCTTTTTTTGATGGGCTCGATCACGTATCAATCTTCAACAATTAAATTGTCATAAATCCAGCCTATAGGTCGCCCCTTGTGCGATTTTGATCACAGAACATTAACTTATTCGATCTCATACTCGAATAGAGAGAATTATTGAATACTCATGAAGTATCACGTGTCATCACATCGATGCACACTAAGTGAGTCATCCTTTGTATTTTACTTACGTAGCAAGGGTAAACCACTATTATTCCATTTAGAATATTTTTTGCTACATAATTGAAATGAAACCAATTCAGATAATGCCATATAGTGCTCCGAAACTTCCGAATAATTACTCATTTCCATACTTGACAAGGTGATTGCGCTTATGTCAAATGTTGCATACGTTTTTGGAAAAACTCACCCTTAAAAACTACAAGTAGAAAATGCTCATGTGACTTATAAAGACATTAAAAATTGCTTATTTTAATCGACGTAGGACATGATTATAACAGTAACACTCGTACTATTAGACCAAAAACCAATAATAAAAAGCAAATTATTATTGGATTTATGTCTCAAATTTTCCATCAGAACCAGAAGTCGGCGATAGCAGGGCGCTTGAACGCTCATACATTAGAAACCAGTGCTAGCAGCTAGGCGCTCGAGCGCCGGGAGGACAGGGAGCGGCAGTGTATGGTGTTAGTACGCGCTCGTTGAGCGCTTGAGTGCTTGGTAATGTCTGAAGGTGTTTTCTTTTTGGATTTTTGGTGAAGGCTTATAAATATGAACCCTATAAGTCGTTTAGGATTGTGAAAAGAGGTGAGACGGTGTAAGGATAAATAGAGAAGCTCAGTTTGAGACAAGAGAGTGTAGAGAGAAGGTCAAATACACTAAAGAGGCTCAGTTAGAGACTAGAGAGTGTAGAGAGAGGCTCAGCTTATTCTTATAATCCTTATTATTCATTGTAGATTATTCTTCTTCGCCCGTGGATGTAGGCAGCCAGATGAACCATGTATATTCTTTTGTTCTTGTGTGATTGTTAGTAATATTTATTTGTTTTGTGTTGATTAAAGCTTACATGGATATCCACTCCCCAAATCAGTTGGTTATTTTGAGAATTTGTGTGTTCAAAATCTAACAACTAGTAGCAGAGTTTGGCTCGTGAAGTGAAAGCGATGGCGGCAGAAGACAAGAAGGTCAAGATCAAGAAGTTCACCGGTGTAGACTTTGAATTCTAGAAGATCCAGGTTGAAGACAATCTGTACTAGAAGAACTTGTACCTGCCCCTTCGGGGTGAAAAGCCAAAAGGTATGAAAGAGGAAGATTGAGCACTTCTTGACATACAAGCCTTGGGGGTTATCAAATTAACCCTATTATGGAACGTCGCCTTCAACATTGTGAAGGAGAAGATGACAACGAGTTTGAAGACGACTTTGACCGACATGTATGAAAAGCCTACTACAGTCAACAAGTTTTATCTAATGTGAAGATTGTTAAACTTGAAGATGGCAGAAGGTGGGTCAGTTGCAGATCACTTGAACGACTTCAAAACGATAACAACTCAGTTAAGCTTTGTGCCGATCGAGTTTGACGATGAGGTATGGGCACTGATTTCTTTTATCCTCCTTGCCTGTGAGTTAAAATAGCACCGTGACAGCCGTAACTTAGCTGGAAAGTCAAAATTGAGGTTTAATCATGTTCGGGACCTAATTTTCAGTGAAGAAATTCAGAGACAAGAAATGAATGAAACATCGGGATCAGTTTTGAGAATAAAGACGAGAGAAAAAACAACATATAGAAACTCTGATAGTGGAAGATCTTAGTCCAAGATAAGTGCAAAGAATGATATAGAGTGCTTCTACTGTCACAAAACTGGTCATTACAAGAACCAGTGTCAAGAACTATAGAAGCATCTAGAGGAGAAGAAGAAAGGAAAAGCGTCTTCAGAGTCTGCTAGTTTTGCCAATGAGACATCAGACAATGAGGTAGACAAAAATGTACTTTCAGATTCTTCAAATTTTGATTTTCAGTCAAGGTACTAGATATTGAATTCCGGGTACTCTTATTATATGTGTTCAACAAAAGAGTGATTTGACACGTATAAACCTTGCAACAGTGGTACGATTCTAATAGGGAATGACATTGCTTGCCAAGTCATTGGAACGAGTATAGTGAAAATCAAGATGTTTAATGGAGTTGTGAGGGATTTGAGAAATGTCAGACATATTCTAGGATTGAAAAAAAATTTAATTTTCTTAGAACATTAGATTCTTTAAATTGCGGGTACATAGCAAAAAAGTGGAGCAATAAAGATTAGCAGAGCGATTATGATTATCATAAAAGGATAAAAATTTAAGAATCTCTACAGATTGATAGGGGACGTGGTAGGTGGAGTTATCATTACTATACAGGTAAAGCCTAGCAAGGACGACACAAAACTTTGGCATATGTAGCTTGGTCAAACTAACAAGCACAGTACGTTAGAGCCTCATAAGAAGAGAGCAGTAGTCGAGGTAGAGCTCAGACAGAATTGTTCACCCAAAAAATAGGGTGATAGTAGTTCAAATCAGCAGCTGCAAAAACAGCATAGTGGAGATCCTTGGTTTTATAAGAAAGCTACAAGTAGCTCAGGCAAAGATAAGTGGCAAGTGGCAGTGTTAGGGAAGGTGGAGTCACCATAGAAGATTGCTGATTACAAGGGGGTTAAGTTCAAGCAAGGTATGGACTTGGTCCAAGTACATTCAGTTTGATGATCAGTGATGGTGGAGCACCCATAGCCGCGAAAAGGGGTGCAGACCAAGGAAACTAATAGTTCTTCAAGATAGTTAAGAAATTCATACCCAAGTGAAAATTGTTGGATTTATGTCTTGAATTTCCCAACAGAACCAGAAGACAATGCTAGCTGGCGCTAGTTTGCGCTAGCTAACGCTAGCTGGTGTTAGTAGGATGCTTAAGCTCCCAAACACCATAAACTAGTGCTAGTAGAGCACTCGAAAGCCAAGAGGACAAGGAGCAGCAAAACCAATTAGTTGATAGAAAACTTCGTGGGTATTCGCTATCTAAACCAATTAGTTGTTTTGGGGATTCATGTATATAAAATCCAATCAATTACATTCACAAGGACACTAAAAAGGAATGTAACGTTTCATTTGCTGCCTTAAATTCATACTAGAAGTGTGGCTCACAAATGTGCGCAATTAATGATTTTCTTGGGCAAAATTTCTTTCATTTGACTTATTTTATGCAAAACCAAACACAATTTATCTGGAATAAACTCTAAACAAAGTAGTTATTTAAGGATATGACAGTTAAATAGATAATTTTGAAATTAAAAAAATTGTAACAGCAATTCAGCTCCATAAATTTGCTTTATATATATAATAAAACAAGGCCAGTTTTGCGAAAATATATGTGACATATTTTCAAATTAACAGTGAATATTATGTTCCCACCTAAAATGCAATGCGATCCTACGGTCAAAAATCCCACGCCCAAGCCCATCAGAGCAAGAGAGGCTGAAGGCTTTCCCCCTTCCTCTCATCCCTCTCTGTCTCTTCTTTCACGTCTCAGCTATCTTCTCTCTCGACGCCTCTCACTGACCTCAATCGGCGCCCCTCACTGACCTTAATCGGCGCCTCTCTGACATCATTGCCTCACGACTTTGGCCTTCACTCACCATGACCTCTTTGCCTCTCACGCTCACTGTCAACCTTTTACTCTCCGATCTCTCTCTACCTTACATCTCCGAGCTTTCTCTACATCGCTCATCACTGCTCACCATCACTCATCATGACTTCTCTCTATCTCTCACTCTCTCACTTTGCTCTCTGCCTCGCACGTCGCCTCTTCAATCTCTCTCTCACCGCTGATCACTGCCGATCATCACTGCCGTGCACAGCCAATCTCATTGTGCTCTCTCTTTACCACGAACGACGAACTCGCCTTCCTGAAGGTATTCCTATTTCCTAATTTTGCCCTAATTTATTTGATCTTTTTTTATAATTTTTGTGACAAATTAGTTGTTTATGAGCTTACGCACACACATTATTTACGCTCTTCTAAATAAATAAAAGTATAGAACCGTGAAATGTATTGATCCTTTGATTGTGGGTTTTTGTTCTAAGTTTGTGAACTTTTGCTGTATTTGTGGGTTTGTGATTTTTTTATTTTTGAACTGTGTGGTAAATAAAGAATTCTCATTCATCAAATGAGGCAGGTGAGGCCTCATTTTTCTTCATTTTTCTTCTTTGTATACCACCTTGACTGCTAATGTGAGGTAAATTTTTTTTGTTAGCCAAAGGGCTTTTTAATTTGATTTTGATGATTTCATAATTCATTTTCTAAGAATAAATGATTTTAAATGAATAATATTTTATATTTTCAAAATGAAAGTGTTAACAC
>JAULJZ010205913.1:0-19128 GCA_032270985.1 Heliamphora pulchella
AGCAACTTAACATGTTTGTTCTTTTAACTAAAGTATGCTAGTTTAGGTTGTTTAAACAATATTGCATGTGGGTATGTATTTCATATATCCTTTAGATAGAAATTGCATGTTATAGGATTTAGAATTTTTTTTTACACTTATTTGTTTTGGAGTGTTATGTACATAAGTTATGTATTTTTCATATTTAATTTTGAATGTTCTTTTTTTGCCTCCATTTTCTTTAGTTGCATGCATTTGAGGAATTCTATTAAAGAATCAATGATGATTAGTAGAGGCCAACCTTACGGTTGGACGAACGGGGTGCCTAACACCTTTCTCGATTCGTACCTTAGCCCCCAAACCTTCTTTTCTCTAGTTAACGTTTTCAAAGATCAGTAACCATTTCTATTTTTCTTAATTTTTCTCAAAAACTAAGTGGCGACTCTATTTTTAACAAAAGGAATTTTCAAAATTTGATTTTCAAGGTGTTTAAAAATTTTTTCAAAACATATTTGATTTTTCTCATTTTTAACTCCCAAATCCCAAAGCCACACCACCCGGACCGTCTTCACCAAAAATATATAATAAATAATAGGGTGCATTTAACACTTGGGCCAAAACCATCCCAAAACAAATCAAGGCATATAGCCAGTATCACAATATTTTTAAATATTCAAATTTCTAAGAATTTCAATTCCATCAGCTATAGTACCAACCCTAAAGTTTAATTTTTATTTTTTTTTAAAAATAAAATGGTGAACCCCGTAAAACCCCTCAAATGATGACATGTCATAATAATTTAGACTAAACATACAATTTAAAATTTACCAACGCATGGCAGAAATTATATGGTATGTGAGTAATATGCACAAATTTTATAAATAATAATTTAAACACAATTTTACACAAATAACTTAGGCCAATGAGATATCATATACATGTCTGGAATTTAATCAAAATTGCATGTAAGTAATTCAACCACTAAAATCATATAAATATATCAAAACAATATCACACATTCTAATTATTTAATCATGCATAACACAACATAAGAAAACTCCAAACAATAACATTAAAGTAAAATCACATCTAATCGTATTTAGGATTTTTAGATTTTATCTACTGATTTTAGGATTTTTAAAATACTTAGACTCAGAATTAAAATCTGAGATTTGGTAGGTACCCTATTTTGGATGTTCTAAACACTTTTTATGTTTTACACTTTTTCAAAATTTTCCTGTAAGGTCTCGGTTTTAACAAAACAAAGTTCTGTGATAATGCAGAGAAAAATTTTCAGAATAGTGGCGTGAAAACTCAGTGGCTTCAAAAATAGAAATAAGAATTTTGATTTAAAAATTCATTTTTAAAATTTTTACAGAAGTAGATCTATGAGTGTAGAAACTCTAGAACTTAAACTCGCATTTGTTTCATTGCTTTTGAATTTATTATGAATATTCTACCAAATAGTGTCCAGATTCGACACACTTTGGAAAAATCATTTCCATTTTCTCTATACATATGCAAACGGGTTGATTCTAGTGGGGTTAGAAAGATAAGAAGTTTATCTATCTAACCACATAAAAACCACATCAGGATCTTACTTCTACAGAAAATGACATAGATTCAAATTGGTTTGTCTAAATAACCATTTTAACTCGATTTAGTTCTCTATTTTTAGAAAAATATGGGAAAGGATTTGGACCTCAAAAAAATTCGTGCATGCAAATAATATATACAGAAAACTACAGTAAAAATTTCAGAAACTTTTGATGAGTTT
This sequence comes from Heliamphora pulchella, assembly GCA_032270985.1. Classification (NCBI taxonomy): domain Eukaryota; kingdom Viridiplantae; phylum Streptophyta; class Magnoliopsida; order Ericales; family Sarraceniaceae; genus Heliamphora; species Heliamphora pulchella. The sequence continues at coordinate 1,757 of JAULJZ010205913.1, forward strand.
AGTTTACTCAAAAAAAAAGCAAAAATTGGATTTTTGACAAAAACTCTTTCTGGACAGATTTGAATATGAAGAAAAGATGAGTTTGGGCATGGATCTTAGGTTTTTGTAAGATTAGGAGATGAGAGAAGACTTGCAAATGAAAAAAAAGTATATAAAGATATTGTTTCTACCTTGGTATAGCTTGGTGGATGATGGATATAGATGCATCTTGAAGAAGAACACTAGAACCTCCAAGAACACTAGGTTTGGTCTTCATTTTCTTTCTCTATCACACTCACACAACTCTTAGAGAATATTTTCCCAACAAACATCTGGTGGGGGAGTACTAGAGCTGAAAATGAAGGGTTTTTTTGTAGTCTTTTAAAATAAATTTTGTAGCATAAAGAGGTTAATAATGGTGTGTAAGGCCTAGGTGGAGCTACAACCACTAAAACATAATGCATGTATGACACACACAATAAAATAATGGGTTGAGTGTGGAATAAAATAATGGGTTGAGTGTGGAATAAAATAATGGGTTGAGTGTGGAAGTGGGTGTATTTTGGTTCAAAGATTCAAATTTTGTTATATTATATTGCTGCATTGTATGTTTGTTGATATATATATACGTGGAATAAAATAATGGGTTGAGTGTGGAAATGGGTGTATTTTGGTTCAAAGATTCAAATTTTGTTATATTATATTGCTGCATTGTATGTTTGGTGATATATATATACTACATTGTCCAATAATAAAATTTAAAAATTAATTTAATGTATATTTTTAATAATGAACATTAAAGATTTAATATAATAATTTTAGGTGTTATACTTATATACACACACACATATAGATATATACATATAATAAGGTTACTTTTTGCTTCTTGATTATTATATTTAGAGTTTTGTAGAGATGTGATCTTTTTTTTTGATTATTTTAATTGAGATTATGGGTTGTAAAGATTTGACATATATTAATTATTATATTGAATTGTAGAAATTTCTTTATATACTTATACCTATATATACATATAAAACTTGGTTGGAGAATGTGAGTGTGTGTGAAGTTAATAATTTTGTGTATGATTTTGTGATTTAATACACTATATTATTATTATTATTTAATATTTTATACACTATTATTATTTTAAACTTTATGATTACTATTATTGTTTTAATATTTATTATATTATTTGGCTATTTATTTATGCTTTGTTATTCTTATTATTTAATACTATTTTATTATTTAATTATTATTTTTTTACAAGTCTTGAAAATATAATAATTTTTTTAAAGTTGAAATTTAATTTATTTGATTTGAGATATTATATTTTATCTTATTAAAATAAAGTTGGCACATACTTCTAGGTGGTCTCATACACGTGACATATATGTATTTAGCACATATATATTAATTAATGTTTGTTGTAGGAAATTATGGGCGAGAAATATCGCAAGGACTTTTGTGAAATTTTAAAGACGTAAGGGACTAGTATGTAATTGTTGATACTAAGAGTTTTAGAAACTCTTGGGTGTAATTTGGATGAGAATTTAAGTGTCTTCATATGGCATTGATAATTTGCTATTAACTTTGGTGTCTTAGGGTGAAAGTTGAGTTATTTTAAAAACCTGGGTTCGAAGTGTGATTATTGAAAGTTACGGGGTTTAGGTCTTTGAGTATAATTTTTTTTTCACGTTGAGGCTTGGGTTGGATTTTCTTATTCTTTGGATTTGAAAGTCAGGTTTTGCTGTAATAGGACAACACATGGATTGTTGGGCTTGAAAGATTACGAGGCCAGGTCAGCATTTTTTAAGAAGGCTTTAGGGCTTAGAGTCTTATTTCTATATTTAGCTCTTTAGAGTTTTGAGTGAGTGTTCTTAGGATAACTTAATGATCTTCGAAATTAGAGGGCTTTCTTTTTATTTTAGGGTTTTTGATTCTCAGGGTCTGATTCTTAGGTTTTGATCATGTTAAAATTTTAACCTTATTATGACCTAAGATCCTATCTATTTATCGTCACTAATCCTATGGTTTAGAATCGGGTCCTTACAATTGAGATTGTCTTTCTCGATGCTAAGTCTAGAACATCCCTGGTTGCCATTTTTTGAAAATATTTTGGAAAGTATTCCCGTTGTACACCCTAAGAGCGTCCCCAATATTATAGATTTGGTTTATACACCCTGGGTGTGTCCCCGGTGTTTGAAATAACTTACAAATATTGTTGGGCACCATGGATTCGTCGTTAGTATTCTGATTTCGAAAGCTTAGACTTTTGGGTTGGCACCGACGAACGCATCACTAGTCTTAAGATGGGACAAACAGTTTGATATATGAGGGCAGTGACAATTAGTCCCTGAGGCAATGACAATAAGTCCTAAAGCAATGACAATGATTCCCTACGGGCAGTGATATTAAGTCTCAAAGTGGTGCGGACCCTACGCTGTTGCCATTGAGTAAAACTGTTGTGGCATGAAGCCAGGCGATGCGGTTACTATTCGCAACGAGACGCAATGATGACTTTGGTGATCAAATACCTATAAAAATCTACTTTGGTGATTCTCAACATGGAATTCTTGTTATAATCTGGGTGCATGTTGGGCTAGGCATCTGCATTACATACACGGCATCTCATATGCACATGTTTATTGACTTATCTACTATTTTGTCAAAAATTTGTCTGTCTCCTTGACTGTAAACTGTTCTGGGTGTTATATAGTATGTGTTATGGTGAATTTTGTGCTGTGAGATTAGTTAGAAGGTTAGAGTGTTTTGCGTTTGAGCCTTGGCTCATGGAATTCGTGCCACAGGTAAGGAGGAGATCTTAGAGGAAGTCATCCCAGAGGGAGAAGAAGAGTTTGAAGTACACGGTGAGTTCCAAGAGCACGTGAATTTTGCTGATGCATTCTGAGGTGCCGAGACCTCTGCTTTTGTTCTTATATTTAGTTCTCTCGTGCTTAGTGTAATTTTTAAAATTTCTTGGTGAAACTGTAATAGTTAAGTACTTTAAACGCTTTAGAACTCCTTTATGATTTAATAACTAACGTATATATATACGAATGAATGGTTAAAATATCTATTTATTTATATTTATATCTATCCCGACGTGCCCAGAGGACGGGGCGCCATAGTTGGTATTAGAGCCCAGGCTTAGTGAACCTTCAGGCCTTGGGTTATGGGAGACTACGAGTTATGTAGCGTTGAAGCTCTGTAGAGTGTTTAAGAGTTATGTAGCGTTGAAACTCTGTAGAGTGTCTATATTATTAAATTATCACTTATAACTCTAAAAACATAAAATCCATACCTTATGTTTCTCTTCCTAATCATCTCTCATCTTAGGATGACGTTCAACGCAGAGTCAGTTGGAGAACCATGGGCAGCACCTGAACCAGAAGACTCCGACCCCGATGAAGAACCCGTTGAAGATTAAGACTCGATAGACGTATTTTCGTTGGCATGGAAGTTCCTGGATGAGTGGCCAGTTGATGAAGGAGAAGAGGTCGAGGAAGCAGGAGCAAACGAAGAACTAGATGAGGTAGGAAACAAGGCTGATGTTGAGGTTGAGGATGAGGAGGAACCTGAGGATGATGACAGTGAGAACGAGGAGCGAGCCATCACTTTCTTCTATGATCCATTAGAGGCACCACCACCGTAGACGGACGATGATGAAGCAATGGATGTAGTGATCTATTAGAGCCGCCAAGAGTACTATAAGGACTATCGTATTGGAGAACGGGTGTATGCAAGAGTTTTCCTAGAAATGAAGTGGAAGTGGAAAAATTCAAAGTCTTTCCCGAGGTACATGGGTCCATTAAGAGTGTTGGAGAGATGTAACAAGACCATCTATCATCTGAAGGTATCATCAGAATTCGAAGAGCTATTAGGGGACTTGATGTCACGCCCCAAAATCCAAGGTCACGTAAAAATCTACCAAACACCAGTTTTACATAAAATAGGTTTTCATACATTCAAATCCACTTGTTGAAATCACAAGAAAACCCAATATGCATCTCTCATAAGCAGTAAACATCCTGTATTACATGCATAAGTATATCGCCTTATGGTGTACAAAACTGCCTTCATGAATAGGCATACCAACAAGAAGGAAAACTATAATAGTCTTCTGCCACCGTAAGCATCACCAGAGCTACTCATGGTCATCATCCAAATCATCACCTGAAAATAGTTTTACAGAAAAGTCTCACCCGTGAGCCGAAACCCAATAGAAACAGACTATAAAGCTATAAAGCAAGTAATATGCAATCACATGGTGGAAGCGAACTCAACCACTAACCCAAAATGGTTTTCCATCCAAAAACCCATAAGTTTTCCCATCAGGCCAACACAAGCCTCCTAAATGGTTTTATTATCATAAAACCCTGTTTCCATCCTTAAACCCATGAATTTGCAAATAATGCAAGTAAACCATCATCGTTAAGAAAAAACAGTAATCAAAACATTGTTCCCTCGCGGAATGTACCATCGCAGAATAAGAAGAGTAAGATCCTATGTACCGACTCCATCACAAGGCGATAGAGGTAGCAACTACAGATTCCTGCTCGTTTATCTAATCCCCATACATCATGGGACTGGTTAGATAAATGCAAGTTCTATAGGAAGCACCATAACGAACCACTTAATTTATGGGCACAACACCCGAGAGAATTAAGCACCCATCCGCCTCAGTTTACGGGGACTAACCCGAAGAACCTGAGTACCTACGCTGTGCACATTTTCAGACTTACACCAAGGGCAACTCGTGCCAAATACACGTCATCCCGGTACATCTAGATAATCTTCTAAAAGCAGATCTGTAGCTCAACAACAAAACCTTTTTCCCCTAAAATACATTATACATGTATTTAGATCCATCCTTCAACAAGGAGATCACACAAAACATTTCAAAATGTTTTTCTCCGTTTTCAACAAAACGTTTCAAAACCTGAGACTCAACCCCGAAGGCTAGCTCCACACCTCCAAAACATAAAATGTTGAGATTTCCATCAAAATCCTCTGTTTTCCAACAAAATCACCATTTTCAAGAACACCCTTTGAAAACCATTAAAATCACATGTCATATGATGCATTAAGCCAAGAAAAGAGAAAAATATGCTTTTTACCTGAAAAAACCAAGGTTTAAACATAGATACGACATTTCATGCATTTTCTATTGGTGAAAAAGCATACAATTACATATAACACCCTAATACAGCAGCAGGGTCTAAAATCCTACCTCGTTGGGTAAAAAATCGATGCCTCAAAAATTGGGTCTCATCGGAACGAGAATCAGACCAGATGAGCACGAAGCTAATAGCGTGAATAGCAGGGATTCACAAGCTGATCGTCGAAAACAAGGCACGGGTAGGTCAAATATGTAGAGTGAAGGCAGAGAGAATGGAAGAAACCAAACATTTCCCAAACGTTCCAAGGGCTAGAATACATATAGGCACGCCAAAAACACTGTTCAGTGGACTGAAGAGAGCACTTTAGTCAAATGAAGCCCCTCGTAAAACGTGCACAGCTTGAGTTCAGTCAACCGAATTCACCAAAAATAGTTCTGTCGACCGAACTCACCCCCTCAGTCGACTGAACTCCACACTGTTTTGGTTCTCAGGTTTTGTGTTCTAAGGCCAAACAAACAAGCCAAAAACCAACTCAACCCATCTAAATAAGGTATGGGAAAGCTTAAAACACATCTATACATGTTGTTCTACAACCCAAAACATAAACCAAGCATCGATGATATATAACATGAAGGAAAAACACGTCAACATTTATATATATCAAAATCAACAAGGTTCGAGGTCTCACACTGGATGGACGCAAGGTGGATGCAAACACAGAAACCAAGAGCTAAGAGATGAATCATCAACCTATGCAACCAGGCAATCAACTTTAACAATCTAAAAATGTACTTGAAGGTACCAATTGCCGTAATCAATAGGGCTCACATGGGACCGGATGGCTTTTGGCACGTGGAAGTGCAGTGGCGCTGCTAGGTATCTACGAGGCAATGTGGGAGCGTGACTCAGTTATCTGCCACTTCTATCCGCATCTATTCGTCTAGACTTTAGTGCGTTGGGCATTGTATCTTTTTCTTCGTTGGATGTTGTACGTGTGTACTGTGAACTTTTAAAGACTGGTACACAGGTTATGTGATTAGAATAAAATGCAAATGTTTGTTGTTGAATTCTTCATAAGCTATCTCATAATCCCAAATTAAGTTCCACAAGATCTCAAATCATGAAAACAATTAAGAATTGAAACAACCCCCAAATCTCAACACTGTCCTAGGATGGCTGACAGACAATTGAACCATCGATAAGATAACGAACCCCTAGATGGTGAAACACCCAGGCTAGCCTAAGTTTTATGAAAGCCACCAATAGAACCCCACAACTCTATCCCCATGAGTTTCTTTCTCAAGCCTTTATGACAACTCTCATACCTGATTGAAGCCTTTTGTGTGTCCTCCCTCCTAATAACACAGGTTTTGAACGTTCGATATTGGTAAAGTCTTTTATCCTCATACAATTCTCTCGATCCTAATACCGTACTTTTGTGCAGTAGTTTCGTGAATTCTTTGTTTACTCTCGACATCCCAACCTGGGGAGTCGTCTTGGATGCTTAAGTTAAAGTACATTAGGCCGCTGTAACTTCAGGACAAATATCTAGTTTGGCTACCCATCGCTTAAACATATCTTTTATCACGATCTGATGTCGCACAAATTGGTCCCGAGAACATCCCGTTTGTAATCTTTATTTGTTGTTTAACTCTTATGTCTAAATGTGTCTGAGCCTCAATCGACCTCTCAATTTGGGTCTACAATGATATTTCCTTAGCCTTGACCCCTTGCCCTAATTCAACCTATCTTTGAACCATCTGGGTTCCACCCTAAGATGTTCTAACCCTGCGCGTGTTTTTAACTGTCGACCTTCAAAACCTTGCCCCATAAATCTATGAGTAACAACGATCGTCTGTAACAACTAAATATATTTTTCAAAGGCCCCGACAAATAAGACTATGCCATCAGCAATCTAAAGTTAGATACGACAGCTTCACACCACAAGATTCACGGCACCACCATATGTCATAATTCAAACTTCCCCAGACTAGTTCATAGCTAACCCACCCATCTGATAAATTGAGGAGCAAAAGATTCATGCCGGTAGTAAGAAAGTGAAAAAAAAATGAGAAACAATCTCGAACTCACGATAACCTTAGTACGTTAGCAAAGGAGGTACGTCTATATACATTGATATTCACATCGGCCTTCTCACCGAAGTGTTAGAGTCTAGATTTTTGCCATTACTATTAAAGAACGAAGAATCTTGATCACAACAATGAACCTTTGAAGCCTAATGAAGAATTAACCACCAAGTCATAATGGAACACATGACTAGGTAATTACCAAAACCATACCTTTTACCATGTTCGTTTTACCCTAGAATAACCAACCGCCTGAGAAAACGATTTAGTTATTGGACGAGACATTCAAATATAACGTTCTAGCATGTCAAGAACATATGGTAGAGGCCTAGAGGAACGGAGCAACCTTTGGAAAGACTAGAGAGAAAATGAAAGCATATGACTACAGACTTCGTCATCAGGATTATCATGATCACCTCAAAGACCAGTAACTCTGTAGTTAAGCAATTCAAGGATTAGGGTGCCAAGGAGTTGTGGAAATAGTGAGTCCCTTTGACACTGAAGATTTTTTGAGGGGTGGAGTGCGCATTTTAGACAGACTGAGTTATTCACATGGTAGATTCTTAAAGTATTAGTTTGTATTCGTTTGGCGTGTAGACTGTGTAACTCTTATGGAGTGGTATTCAATTTCTGTTGTGGTATCGATGTGAGTCTCAAGGAAGTTGCTTTCGAAAACCTTTTGTGATGTGACCCGTTAGAGCAAGTTTGTTTAGATTGGTGAGTAGATGTTGCTGGTATAGAAAAGAAATTTCTTATGGGAGCATGTGAACTCTATATATGAGAAGTTGAAGGGTGATATAATTTTGTTATTTCTGGTGGAGTTCCGTAGCAACTCAATGTGAGTACATAGGTGGAATAAGTGTTTGGATGAGGAGAGTGAAAGCGTAAGTATGACTATACGAATTCATGGGTATGATTTTTGTAATTGGCCTTGAGTGTATCGAGTGTCTTGGTAGAATATGGGTAAGATGAAATAATAAAAGTGCAAAAATAGTTCTTGATTTGATTGTGTGGCAGAAAATGTGTGAAGGAATTGAGTGATGATGACAAGAAACTTTATAATCAGGAGTTAATACTGTTCAGTTAAAAGATCGTAGGGTGAATGGTACATACGCGAAGGAAATATGTGACGAGATTGTGACTGGATTCATATGGATAAGTATATACCTCAGAAGCATTTAGTCTGTGTGGTATGTTTATCCCTAGTGACTCATTAGGTCCAAGTGGCGGTATTAGTCTTGATGGTCATAAGGCTAGAGTAGTCCAACACAAAGTGATGATGTGATTTCAAGTTAATAGTCGTTAGTCGATCGAAAAGTAGTCTTTGATGTACGTTTGAATATGGAAATGAGCTAGTTATCGATAGAGTAACAATCTTTCCAAACAGAAGTGGAGAATGTTTGAATTCAATTTTGGTGATGGGCTAGTTTAGTGACAAATGATCGCTTGTGGAAGTTGTACTCGATGTAAGTTGTGTTTTGGAGCCAACGTGTTCTCAATGATAGACTGGGATCATGACACCACAAATTGAAAGTGCAGGAGTCAGATATATCCAAGATTGCCTTTAGGACTCGTTACGAGCATTATGAATTTGTGGTGATGCCTTTCGGGTTAATGAATGTACCTGCTGTGTTTATGGACCAAATGAATCGGGTGTTCAGAACCTTTCTAGACTAATTTGTAATTATGTTGATAAACGATATTCGATTATATTCTCAGAGTGAAGGGGAACACAAGAAACATTTGAAGATTCTTTGTAGATCGTGAGAAAGCACAAGTTGTATGTAAAACATGGTAAGTGTGAGTTTTAGCTGGACCGAGTGATGTTTTTAGGTCATATTATATTTGTAGAAGAAATTTAAGTGGACCTAACAGAAGTAGAAGCAGCAGTTAATGGGAAGAGGCTAACTAACATGACAGAGATACGAATTTCTTAGGGCTAGCTGGTTATGTGACATGATCCTTGAAGATTAAGTAGTAATTACTTTAAGGTGTTAAATAGGACAAGGAAACCTTTACGCTAAGTGATGAATATATGGGTTTGACCTTATCCACACCCTCAATAAAGAACAATTCAAGTAAATAAGGACATAATTTTAGAGAACGAGAAGGCACAATATTAGTAAATCATCCTTAGCCTTCCATACAATGAAGTACGGGGTAAAATTTTGGGAACAAAATTTGTTTAAGGGGGTAGTTTGTAATGACCCTGCTCGGACCCTAGTATTAGTGACGGATAGTCCATGAGACCATAGAGTTCGGAAGAGGTTCAAAACCCTAACTCGAATCAAAAACTCTAAGTTCGGCCCCAAAAACCCAAAATGGGTCCAAAAACTCAGACAACAAAACCTTAACACCTGAAGTGTCCCCCAATATTTTAAATGAAATAAATATCATGAAATTATGAGTTAAAAATAAAAAAATCCTCATAAATAGGGTAAAATAACAATTTTGCATCTAGTACAACAAAAAGTCTTAAAAATCTAAATTTTGACACATGGATATCCTAAATCAAGGATTTAAGTACAATTAAGTATTGAAGGACAAAATAACATCAAAAATAACAAAATTACCCCTTAGTGGCCGATCAACTTGGGAAGAGTGCCAAAAAGTAGCTTTTTGCTTTCTTTATTGCTTAAAATGATGGAAAATGTATTAAATTAAGCCTTATGATGATTCAATACTTGTTGAGTGAATAATATACATAATAATATAGTTTTATAAGTTAACAAAAGCAAACAAGTTATTATTGAAGTTCATACACAACAAAATAAGTCAAAAAGGCATATATTACAAAAATAGCTTAATTTGGCTTAAAAGATTACATCTATTTAATCAATAGCTATGACAACTATGATAATACATAAAAATACTATATTTATCATAAAAATACTAAAATAATAGGTCTCAATAGGAAAAAAAATAAAAAAGATACATTAAATTAACTTTTAATGCATTTTCTTGTACAATAAGGGCACGAAAATCAAAAAAAAATCCATTGATTGAAGGGGGATCAGATTTTTGTCCCCCAATCTGACCCATAGCTATATTTATCTTTCCCATATCTGATTTTTAGCTCTCAAAAGTTGCACCCATTCAATTCAACTCAAATCTCATTAATTAAAATGAACAAAAAGTCTTTTAATGGTACCTTTTTGTCCCCCTTATGTCCCCTAGCCTTTGCCTATATAAACCAAGCCAAACACCCTCTTCTTCACTTCATATTTTCGTACATATAGAGATAGAAAGATTTGGTTGAGTGTTCTTCAGGTATTCTACAAGTTTGAGAGAGGAAAGGAGGAGGAGAAGAAAAAGGAAGGAAGGAGAGGTGTTTTGTTTTAAAGCTAAGTCCTTTCATACCACTATCCCTTGAGCCCTCAAACAAATAAGTAAATTCTCTAAATCTTACGACTAATATCCCTCAAAATATCTTCCAACACATCCCGTTAAACACTCTAAGAATCGAGAACCGAAATCAAACCGAAAAGGCGTCGTAGTTGAAAATTTGGGACTGTTATGTTTATGGATAATATGATATGTTGTTGTATGTTGTTATCTTTGAGTTTGATAACTTCAAAGTGTTCTGGAGCTTTGATATTAAAGTCTAAAACACAAGCGTGTAAAGAAATGGAACAAAAACTTGATATGATATAAGTAGAAGACTTGGACCCTAAGAGACTTGATTTTTGATAACATAGATGTTTCTGCCCTGAACTTTGGAATGCCATTACTCAATGTAGAAAATTGATCTAATCATGTTATTTATGTCTAGAGTTATTTTTTTTTGTGTTATCTTTCATCCAAAGTTGGTTGCAACTCATTTTCCTAAGTAGAACTCGAGATATTGCAATTTTACGAAAGTGTCATTTTTTAACCAATCAACACTACCGACTTGGAAACCTAGTTTAAAGTGAGATCCAAACTTTTGTCAAAACATGAAAGTTGTAGATAACACTAATATATATCTATGCACCAAATATTTTTTTTGTTTCTTCTTTGTGCTGTTTTCTTATTATATTTGTTTTTGTCTCTTTTGACAGCCACCTGTAGCTGCTGCTGTTCCACCCCCTGCTCCTGCCCCTGCCCCAGTTCCAGCAGTTGGTTACGGGTCTCGTGCTTCCTTCTAAGCTCGTTCCAGAGGGTCGGTTTTGTTTACTCGGTGTCAATCCAGAGTTGTTTCTTCCTCCAACAGCGACGATGGTGACGAATTTGACAGACTCTTCGAGGATGACAGCTCGGAGGAGGCTAGCCCTTCTCGGCGAGTTCGCCCGAGACATTCTTAAGAGAGAGAGTTCTCCCCCCAATTTTTATATTTACTTTTTATGGGCCTGCGTGCCCCAATTTGATATATTTTCATACATTTGATCCATAGGCCTGTGTGCCTTAGTTTTGTTGATTATTGGGCCTGGGTGCCCCAATTTTCATTTTGATACACTATACTGCATTTTTGGGCCTTTGTGCCATTTTATTATCTGCTTATCTGTTCGATGCATGATTCTCTCTTATTTACTGCTAAAACTTGCCTTGGATGCATAGTTTAGTTGTCACAACCCACAGATCACACAAACTGTAAATTATCCCATACCCGTTACGTTCAAACATGGCGGCTGCCATACTTTAACATGGCGGCCGCCACTTTCCCAAAATGTCTACTTGGCGGTCACCCGCTTCAACATGGCGGTCACCTGGTCAAAGGAATGATTTCACTGTACTATGCTTTTTAGAGTTGGCGGTGGCCAGTCTCAAGATGGCGGTCGCCACATTAATCATTCCTTTTGCCAAAATTCTGGTTTACCGCCCTTCCTAGCCTTATAAATATAGTCTTGGATGCCTCATTTACTGTTACTCCAATTCAGATAGCTTCTCCTCTTTCTCTATGGATTGAAACACTTTCCCACATTGAGCGTCTGAACTTCTCCCCATTTGGCTTGAATGCCCTTTTCTCACTGAGGACCGTGAAGATTAACTGACCTTTACTGATGGCTGCTGCACAATTGTGGGATTTCCAATCCTATGTCTTTCGGTTTGGTCTCGAAGAACTCTGTCCCACTGTGGAGGAGTTTGCTGCCATTTTGTAATTAGCTCTGCGAGGCTCTGTTGTCGTTCCTACTCCCTTCCTCTCAGCTCGGCAGCAGGTGATGTAATTTTGTGGTCTCTCCAAGATGGAGGCTTCCCTTCTGACCTCGGGTGACTGTCTTGACATCTCATGGCTTATTGAGAGATTTCATCATACTGGTGACCTCAGCGATCTCGACTTTCAGGTGCGGCGTCGTTATGCACTTTGCTTCTACCTCCTTGCCCAGTATCTACTTTTCCCTTCCAATGGGCGGGCTAGTTATGTCCTAGTTGACACTACTGGCCAAATGTGGATGGGAAAAGACTTCATGCCACTGGTTTTAGCTGAGACACTATTGGGCTTGGACGCTGTTCATCGTGGAGAAATCACCACCTTTGCTGGCATCCCCTTACTTCTCTAGGTGAGCTTAACATCTTCTTCTATATCAAGTTTTCTGTTATACTGCAAAGGTCTTTCTTTTACTGTTCTAACTCTTGCTGTAGATCTGGCTTATGGAGAAGGTGAACCTTATATAGAAACCTCCGACTAATAGACACAATGTCGCTGCTTTCCCTTACCATCCGTGTTATCAGATATGTGACACTGAGGCATCTTGGCGACAATATCTTTCTGCTTTGACTGGCCCAGACATTACCTGGCAATTCCCTTGGTGGCAGATTCCTGCTACGACTCGATCACTATAGATCATCCTGGCGTTTTGCTGATTGGTCTACGTCAGACTACTTTCTACTACCCTCACAGGATTATGCGGTAGTTCGAGCAAAGTTAGATCATATTTCCCAGCATTCGAGGCCGTTTGTTTTCTTCTGCACTACGGGCTCCTTTTCTGGCACGATATCAGGATGCCTGGCCATCTCGCTCATTGATGGAGATGCACGAGTTGCGGTGTCCTAATCTTTCTGCTGAATACAAGACATGGTTGACACAAGATAGGAAAAAGAAAGGCAGAGAAGAGGGAAAACAAGCAGCGAAAAGGAGGAGGATTTGAGAACCTCTGCTTTGTTTTGAAAAAAAAAAAAATTTCACAGCTTTCTCCCCCTTTTTCTTGTTTGTTTGTTTGTAGAGTTTGGGACTTGTGTGTCCTCCCCTTATTTTAGACCTTTGTAGTCTTATCTGAAGTAATGAACAACTCCCACTTTGTGTTTAAGATGGTTTAAATTTATCCAAAACTTGAATGTTTTTATTATCAAAATTCAAAAATTAATTTGTATTGGTCTTACTAAGATCCGAAGATGAAAACAAAGAAAGAGGCCAGACTTCTTAAAAAAAGCTGCCAATGTATCCCAAAAAGATAGAATCAGGTCTTACCGTAGTTCGGGCTCGATTTTCACTCGGGTATTAACACTCTCCTTTTGTAATGCCCTAACTTTTGCCAAGGTTGCCCTTTTGGATTTTTGGCCTTGCGGGCGGCTCTAACTTTTGCCTAAATTGCCTTTTTGATTTTTAACTCATCGTGCTTATATTTTATTTTTATTTTTACCTCAGGGATAGTACTTTTTGAGTTGATCAAGGTTAACTGGAGTAGAGAATACATTGCCATCCAAATATATGATAATGACTGCACCACTGGTCATGATGGTTTTGATGAGAAATGGTCCAGACCAGTTTGGTTTAAACTTGCCCCTTGGGTAAAAGATAGGAGCTCTGGTTTCCTTGTGGACCAAATCTCCTTCTCTGAGGTTCCGAGTCTTGACCTTCTTATTGAATGCTCGAGCTATCCTCCTTTGGTAACCTTGTACATGAAATAGGGCTTGCAGTCTTCTTTCATCGAACAAGAGAAACTCCTCCATTCGATTCATCTGCCAATCTGCTTCTAAAATATTGGCCTCGGTCATCACTCTTAGTGAAGAGATTTCCACCTCTATGGGAAGAATAGCTTCCATCCCATATATTAAAGAGTATGGCGTAGTTCCAGTTGAAGTTCGGATTGACATTCGGTATCCCAAGAGTGCAAATGGTAGATGTTCCAGCCAATCTTTGTGTGAGTTGATTGTCTTTTTTAGAATTTTTTTTGATGTTCTTGTTTGCTGCCTCGACTGCCCTGTTAGTTTGCGGCCGATATGGCAAGGACTTGTGAGCCACTATCCGATATTCCTCGAAAAGATTCAGGACTTTTCCTTAGAAGTGTGAGCCATTATCCGAGATGACCTCGTGGGGAACTTCGTACCGACAAATGATATTTTGGTTGATGAACTTGGCAACATGGGAGGCCTTCAATACTGAGTAGGAAGCAGCCTCCACCAACTTGGTAAAATAGTCAATGGCCACTAAGATAAACTCATGTCCATTAGATGCCTTCGGTGTTATTCTGCCAATCACGTCGATGCCCGATACTGAGAATGGCCATGGTGACGTTCGATTATATAGCTGAGACGGGGGAACGTGCATGAGGTTTGCGTGAATCTGGCATTTATGACGCCTCCGTACAAACTGAATACAATCTGTTTCCATCGTATCCAAAAGTACCTTTGTCGTAGGATCTTCTTGGCTAGCATATTTTCGCTCATGTGTGACCCACAAACTCCTGCGTGGATTTCCTTCATCAGTTCTTGACCTTCTTCATTGTTGACGCATAACTTATTGACACCAGAATATCCTCGTTTGTACAGTCTACCACCACAAATGAAAAACTGCGCAGATAGTCACTGTATAGCCCGTTTGTCCTTTTTATTAAGAAATTTGGGATATTCTCCTTTCTCTATGAAATTCTGAATGTCAAAGTACCATGGAAGTCTGTCAGTGTTTTCTTCGATAGCGGCTGTCATCTCATATGCCAGCTTTCTTTTCTGCTCTATTATCAGAGGTCTCATCCGCACTCCGGGTGGTATGCCAATCATGGATGCTAGGGTGACCAGTGCATTGGCGAACTTGTTCTACAGTCTCGGTACATGGGTAAAGATTACTGATTCAAAGCACGGTATTAGCTACTCCAGCTCTTGATGGTAGAGAATTAAGATTACATCACTGACCTTCCATTCTCCTCTTGCTTGCGAAACTACCAGTGCTGAGTCTCCAAGGACTTCTAGTTTTCTTGCCCCTAATTCTAAGGCTGCCTCCAATCCCACGAAACATGCTTCATACACAGCCTGATTGTTGGTGACTTCAAAATTGAGTATTAGGGACAACGGAACATGTGAATCATCGGGGTGATAAGAAGGACTCTTATTCCATAGCAATATTGATTGGATGCGCCATCAAAATATAGAGTCCATTTATCATCCCCAACTTTCATTAGCTGTTCGTTGGGAAACTGGAATTCTGTGTCTTCACCTCCTTCAACTGGTTGGTCAGCCAGAAATTCTGACACCGCTCTACCCTTGACTGATTTTTGGGTGACATATTGGACGTCAAATTCTGATAATAACAACAACCATCGGGCCAACCTTCCTGTTAGCATTGGCTTTTCGAACAGATACTTTAACGGGTCCATCCAAGAGATGATGTTCACTGTGAAAGATAACATGTAGTGCCTTAGTTTTTGGGAAGCCCAAACCAAGGCCCAACATGTCTTTTCTAGCGGCGTTTATCGTACTTTTGATCTCGTCATCTTCTTTCTTAAGTAGTAGACAGCCTTTCTATTCCATTTTCACCTTCTTGTGCAAGCATGCATCCCATAGCTGAATCAGTTACTAACAAATAGAGGATCAGTGGCCTGTCAGGTGTGGGAGGAGCTAGAACGGGAGGGTTTTGTAAGTACTGTCTTATGGCATCAAAGGCGTCTTGGCATTTTTGATCCCACTCAAACTCGACTCCCTTCTTCAGCAGGCAAAAGAGGGGCTCACAGGTAGTTGTCAGCTTTGCGATGAACCGATTGATAAACTGTATCTTACCTAGAAAACCTCTGACTTCTCGCTTAGTCCTTGGAGGAGGCATTTCTAAAATTTCTTTAATCTTCAAAGGATCGACATCAATGCCCCGTTGAGTGATCATAAACCCAAGCATCTTTCTGGTCATAACTCCAAAGGCACACTTTTGTGGGTTGAGTCGCATTTTAAACTTTTAAATCCTCTCGAAGAACTTTCGCAAAGCTGTGATGTGGCCTTTTTGATCCTTGGATTTGACTATCATAACGTCCACGTATACTTCGACTTCCTTTTATATCATGTCATGCAATAAGGTAGTGGCAGCCCTTTGATAGGTTGCCCCGGTATTTTTCAAGAAAAATGGCATAACACGGTAACAGTTGGTGCCCTAAGGCGTGGTGAATGTCGTCTTTTCTCTGTCTTCAGGATCCATCAGAATCTGGTTGTACCAGGAGAAGCCGTCCATGAATGACAGTAAGGCATGTCCCGCTGTACTATCTACTGGGACATCGATGTGCGGTAGCAAAAATTACCCTTCGGGCTGGCCTTATTGAGGTCCCACAAATCCATGCAAACTCGGATACGACCGTCTTTCTTTAATACTGGCACTATATTTGTTGGGAATGTATACTAAAAAGTCATGCTTTTTATGTATTTTATTCTAGATTCCTGGCATATTAATGAGAAACATTTGAGATATTTTGCATTCACGGTTTCATATTTATATCTGTGATGAATGAATGCATAGTCTGTATATTCTGTCCAGTATTTAACTCAGTGCGTGCTGCACGGAAGATCGGGTCAAAGGTTCTGACAGATTATACAGGTAGGTTCACAATCACAGTGGACCCGGACGTTCCATTGGTACGATTGTAGTACATCGTTATAGCAGCTGGTCTTGGCTAGGTTGAACGGATCGAATTTAGGTTTTGGGAATTCAGTGTTCGAGCTCCATGTGTTAGTACACTTGGAATGTATTGAGCGGGATCAACGGGATGATCGATTCTATACTGACTCTATGAACTGATCCACATCCCATATTATCATGTATTGCACGAACTCTTAATCCCGAAGTGATTGATTGATTGCGCTCAGATAATGTACAGTACTTTGAGTCATCAATGGTTGAGATTTCCTCTATGAGATCAACAATACCGATGAGTTGGGTACGGGTGTTATTTGTCCGATGATTGATAATCAATTGACGAAAACCACGTCCGATTTAAGTTGAGGAGTTCCCCCTCGTGTGCTTTGCTTATAGGTTTGATTATGCTAAACCTGTACAGTGGATCTTCGGATTCGG
>JAULJZ010205924.1:0-19127 GCA_032270985.1 Heliamphora pulchella
ATTCCATAGCCATATTGATTGGATGCGCCATCAAAATATAGAGTCCATTTGTCATCCCCAACTTTCATCAGCTGTTCATCATGGAACTGAAATTCTATGTCTTCCCCTCCTTCAATTGGTTGATCGGCCAAGAATTTGGCCGCTGCCCAGCCTTTGACTGACTTCCGGATGACGTACTTTAGATCGAACTCTAATAATAGCAGCAACCATCAAGCCAGCCTTCCTGTCAGTGCTGGCTTTTCAAACAGATACTTCAACGGGTCCATCCGAGAGATGATATTTACTGTGACAGGCAGCATATAATGCCTTAATTTTTGGGAAGCCCAAACCAAGGCCGAGCATGTCTTCTCCAATGGCGTGTATCGTATTTTTGACCCAGTCATCTTCTTGCTTAAGTAGTAGACAACCTTTTCGTTTCCCGTCTCACCTTCTTGTGTCAGCATACATCCTATTGCTAAATCAGTTACTGACAAATAGAGGATTAGTGGCCTATCAAGTTCGGGAGGAGCTAGAACAGGTGGGTTCTGTAGGTATTGCTGCACGGCATCAAAGGCGTCTTGG
This sequence comes from Heliamphora pulchella, assembly GCA_032270985.1. Classification (NCBI taxonomy): domain Eukaryota; kingdom Viridiplantae; phylum Streptophyta; class Magnoliopsida; order Ericales; family Sarraceniaceae; genus Heliamphora; species Heliamphora pulchella. Next base: position 562 of record JAULJZ010205924.1, read on the forward strand.
CATTTCTGATCCCATTCAAATTTGACTCATTTTTTCAGCAGCCGGAAGAGCGGCTCGCAGGTAGTTGTCAGCTTTGCGATGAATCGGCTGATAAACTGTATCTTACCCAGAAAACCCTTAACTTCTCGCTCGGTCCTTGCAGAAGGCATTTTCAAAATTGCCTTGATCTTCAAAGGATCCACCTCGATACCCCGTTGGGTGATCATGAACCCAAGCATTTTTCCAGTAGTGACTCCAAATGCACACTTTTGCGGGTTGAGCCGCATCTTGTACTTTGAGATCCTTTCAAAGAATTTTCGCAGAGCTGTGATGTGGCCTTCCCGATCCTTGGATTTGACTATCATATCATCCACATACACTTCGACCTCCTTATGTATCATGTCATGCAACAAGGTAATGGCAGCCCTTTGATAGGTTGCCCTGGCATTTTTCAAGCCAAACGACATTACACGATAACAATAGGTGCCCCAAGGCGTGGTGAATGTCGTCTTTTCTCTGTCTTCGGGATCCATCAGAATCTAGTTGCACCCGGAGAAGCCATCCATGAATGACAGCAAGACATGCCTCGTTGTACTGTCTACTAGGACGTCGATGTGCGGCAGTGGAAAATCATCCTTCAGGCTGGCCTTATTGAGGTCCCGCAAATCTACGCAGACTCGGATACGACCGTCCTTCTTTAAAACTGGCACTATATTGGCTACCTATTTTGGATACTCGGTTACCATCAGGGACCCAGCGTTGATCTGTTTGGCAACCTCTTCCTTGATCTTCAAAGCCTATTCTGGCCGGATCCGTCTTAATTTTGTTTGGCCAGTTTAGCATCAGGGTATAGGGGGATGTGGTGTTGGACAATATCAGGACCAATTCCAGGCATATCTTCGTAAGACCATACAAATACATCTTTAAATTCTTTTAATAAAGTTATTAATTGTTCTTGTTCAGCTATAGATAAAGAAGAACTAATTTGAACATTTTGCGGGTTAGTTTTATTACCCAGATTTATTGACAGATTTTCTTCAATTATTGATTGGGCACGCATTTCTTCTTCTCTTTTTATTAAAGGTTTTATTTCTTCGCGAATATCTCCGTCGAATTCAAAATCGTCAGAAAACGTATGAAATAAATCAAACAAAGAAGAGTAACCGGAAACTTCGTTCATTTCATTAAGAATAGTGGGAATTACAAACGCGATGGTAAAAGCAGAGAGAGGAGCACCAACAGATGTGCACTCAACTACAGACTCTGACTCAAATTCGGACTTAGAATAGACGACCTGCTCATTACAAAACTCGATGGTCCAATTCTTCATTTCTTTTGCAGCAACACTGACGATAAGCTTGGTGCAGTCGGCTGGCGCGTTGAAACTCATCATGAAGTAGTCCGATTCGGTTATACGCAACTGATCCATATTATCATTGAACAGCACTCCCATGTCAGCTCCATCAAGCTTGTTAGCCCAGTCCTCTTCCTGAACCTTCTTTTCCTCCTTCTCTCCTTCCATTGTTTCTTCCTCTTCCGTGTCAGACAGTTGGTGGCTGAAAAAGATCTCCAACCCCGACTACCTTTGATTGGTCTCTTCGTTGATCCACGTCTCCAAAAAGCCACAATACGGAAAATCTTCCCTCTCGTTGACGAAGTATCCGTTGAGCATCCCGGAATAATTGGCCTTTTATCCCTTTCTAGGCCCTTCCAGATCTTCTCCCGTTGGTTTATACCCAAGACCAAAACGGCGTGAAATTGGCAATACCTGAATGGGTTCTGGGATTCCATGCTGCTTACGTCCCAATCCCATGCCAAGGAAGAAAGACATTTTTCTCATCATCATTAAAGCTCGTGGGTTTACATACCTTTCTTCTCCATTCATCAGCGTCTGAAAAGCCTGTGCTTTATCGAACTGAAAAACACTGAGCAACACATCATCTTCACTATGTTGAACTTCTAGCAGAGTTGTGCCCTCTCCTCCTTTCGGAGGGTGAATACTGTCCTCTCCATGAATAGTCAGGACTGCCCCGTTCTTTATTAATTTCAATTTTTGGTGAAGGGTAGACGGTACTGCCTGGACATTTGAGTCATGCAACCATGGCCTGTCCAGCAGCAGATTAAAGGATACTGGCACATCTAGTACGTGAAACTCAACTGACGTCTCTAGTGGTCCCACTGAAACAGCAAACGACACCAGTCCGAGTACATCCCTTCTTGTGTTGTCATAGGCTCGCACCCCTTGATTGCAAGTAGTGAACTGATCTGGCCTCATCCCTAGGCAGACAGCCATTCTTAATGGGCAAACGTTCAAGGCAGACCTATTAATAATGAAGGTTACCGAGTGATGTGTAGCAGCTTGTTGTGTAGGCACTTGACGGTGATGTGTAGCGGCTAGTTGTGAATTTTTTCTTCAGCGGGCAAATCTTTATCAGAAAAGGAAATGACTTTTGGTTCGGCGGCTGGCAGAATTATTCCAATAAGCTGCTGAAATGACTTTTGGTTCGGCGGCTGGCAGAATAATTCCAATAAGCTGCTCGGGGGTTGCATCTATCGAGACACTAGCCTTGTTCAACACCTTTAAAATAGCTTGTATGTGCTTATGCGAGGCCATCAATAAGCCCCAGATACTGATGTTGGCCTGCGTCTTTTTTAACTGTCTTAATACAGCATCATCCTCCTCCTCTTGTTCTATCTCTTTTCCTTTTCCACTTGGCTGTTCCTTTTCTTGCTGAGCTGGCATAAAATGTCGTCCACTTCTAGTTAGGTGTTCTATGCCGTCTTCGGGATCCCATAAGCCTGGCATCACAATATCATTTTGTCTCACTTCGTCTATGTCTAAAGGGTTTTCAAACGCTCACAAATCGCTTAGTTTACTAACGGCTGCCCTTTCCCTTTTTTTCTCGTCATCTTCGATAGCCCATGTATTGTCAACCTCCTGAGCAGCCCAAAAATCAGTCCACTCGACCCCATTAGATTTCAACACAATCCTTACCAACCAATAGGATTGCATGTCATCAACGTGTACTTCTTCCTCAAAAAGTTGGAGAAGGGTGATTCCATCGAGTACATGGCCAAACCCATAAGGCCGAGTTGGGTAGTCTAATGGCCATTCATTCTCTTCATTGTGCTCTTCCTCCTGTCGAGAGATTTGGATCATCGGTTGATACCATTCCAAGGCATTATCATTTCATTCTTCCATTCTGTCTCGGCTGCCTCTAATCATCATGAACGAGCATGCTGTCTGATCCTCAGTTATTGAAACATGAGGGCATGGTAGGTGTGCTGAACAGATATGTTGACTCGGGTTCTCTAATTCCCCCAGGGACATGTAATTTGCCCCCGCTTGCCTGGCATGATTTGGCAATGGGTTAGTAATGACATTTGGCTTTGGGGTAGCTGATGGAGAAGGGATCACTTTGTTGTCAATGAGATTTTGAATCTCATGATCGAGCGTCATACATTTGTCAGTTAAATGCCGTGGCCTTGGTGAAAGGCACAGTATTGAGAGGCATTGTATCTCGGGGGAAGCGAGTCGGACACTGACATGGGATCTAGTACCTTGATGAGTCCTTTTTCTACAAGATGGCTTAAGGCAGCGGATAACGAAATGTTGAGGGGGGTAAAAGTTCTTCACGGCCGTTGTTGCGTTTGTTGACCATCGCCTGACTGTTGAAGGTTGCTTGTTTGATGGGTGGAAAAAGAAGCGTTCACAAGGTTCACATCGCCCGAACAGGACATGAGGTTGGTGGTAGCGGATTGGTTCTGGTTATTTGTGGGGAAATTCCTTCTTAGTGGTTTCTAACTGAATTCTGTCTTCTCGATATCACCGGATTGGATAGCGTCCTCAATTTGCACCCCGCCGTCGAACAACTGTTCAAAGGTGGAAAGTGGCTGCATGATGAGATAGCGCTTTAACGGAGACTGCAAATTCTTAACCACAATCCTTACTTGCTCTTTCTCAATGGTCCTGTTTGTCATTTTGGCAGCCTTACCCCTCCATCGGGTCAGGAAGTCGACAAAAGATTTCTGGTTCTCCCGTCGGGTCGTTTCGAGCTCCCGGGTAGTTACGTCCAGTTGGACATTGTAACTATATTGGCTGATAAAAACCGTTGTAATGTCTTTTCAAGTTCTGATTATAGCTACATCAAGGGAGAGAAACCAGTTCTGGGCTGCCCCAGAAAGAGATCGGTGAAAGAGCTAAGCCTTCAACTGGTCATCAATTCCCATTGCTGACATGGTACAAACATACATTCGGAGATGAATTCAGGGATCTCCGATTTCGTCAAATTTTTCCATGTCTGGCATTTTAAACTTTTTCAGCAATTTAACATCTGAGAACAAACATAGTCCCCCTACATCTAACATGTATTCCTCGACTCCCTTGGCTTTTCTAAGGACCTTCTCCATCCGGTCGATCTTCTTAATTAGTGCAGACTCTCTAGACTGCGTAGTGTTTTCCTCCTTGACTATCATCTGACGAGGGTTCCGTGGTGGTGGTGGAACAACTTGCGATCTATCAAGGACCTGGTTGTCATCCCAAAAGTCCTCTCCATTTTCATTCGTGTCATCCGGTTGTCCATTCGCAACAGGGATACGGGCCTAAATTGCCCGAATCTGTGCCTGACATTGCACTTGAGCCTGGGTCTGTTGCTCTACGGCTCTTTGTATATCAGTAATCACCCTCATTAGGGTTGTCAGATTCATCTCATTTTTCGCCATTTCAGCTGACTTAGTCGACTGTTCAGATACCCTACAAAGTCTTCATGTCACTGATCTTTCCCAAACACGTGTTGACTATACTTTTTCCGGCCCAATGGTATTCCCACAGAGAAACTTAGATCCCAAAAGCAAAATAACCAGTATTAGACACTTTTCGGGCAGATATTCTGACAGCAGATAGCAGATATCTCAAATTTCTAAAATAACAAATCATGAGCAGATAACCATGAAAGCTATAACAACGCCCCTGCCGGGCTCATATTGGCAGCATAACAACAGGATGACTCAAAAATCACTATGAAGGCTGAAAAAGGGAATCAACTAAATTCTAGGGGGAAGGTTTGCCTAAAACGGACAGCACTCCGGCAAGCAAACAAAGCTATGTTAACCAGACCGGTTCGACCAAAAAATTCTAAGGAAAAAAAAAAAGGCAGCATAACGGTAAAGAGTTAAGTCTCACGGGTATGACAAGGGTTTGAAAGAAACGAGTCTATGTCGAGGGGGAGGGAACTAATGACCCAGAAAGATCTTGGAGGAGAGAGAAATTACCCTAGAAGTGTTAAAACGAAACAAGGGCATAATCCCGGGAAGAAAACTACGGTAAAAAAAAATCGAACGAGGTGAAGAACGAAAACCCGGGTAAGAACCTGAAGGAAAAGCTAGCCTAAGCAAAGGATAACAGAAAACCTGGGTCAAACCCAGAGAAAGAACTAGTCTAATCCGAATAGACAAATCTAACAATATATGATCAAAACATACAATAAAGAAAAAAACACATAATCCTACTAGGGTTAGCAGCACCTAATTGGGGGGGTTTAAGTTCATTATATGCAAAAGGCTGATTTTGGTAATTGAAAAGGGTACCTTCTGAATAGAGCCGGGTATATACCTCCCATGCAAAACATGGTCAAACAGTACGCTCGAACTCTTTTACTGCACCTATGATAGCGTACAGTCAGTAAGGGTTGCCCGTCTTCTCAACAATCTCTGAAACAGATTAACGTTCAGGGCATCGGGTCGACCAAGCAGAGGGGGTTGAAAAACAATGCATATGCATGCGAAAATGCAAATGAGAAATTTTATTAAAACCAATTATACTTTTGAGTCTAGCCCTCTTATTTGGTTTGGAAACCAGTCCCCAGCGGAGTCGCCAAAAAATACTGTAACGTTGGGATTTAGGGGTTTTGAAAAATGGTCAAAAAAAATATGAGAATTCAAAGATGTTTAAAAAATATTTTAACACCTTGAAAATCAACTTTTGAAAATTTCTTTTTTTATTAAAAATAGAATCGCCACTTAATTTTTGAGAAAAACTAAGAAAAACAAAAATGGCTACTGATCTTGAAAACGTTAACCAGAGAAAGAGGGTTCGGGCCTAAGGTACGAATCGGGAAAGGTGTTAGGCAACTCGTTCGCCAAACCATAAGATTGGCCTCTACTAATCATCATTAGTTATTTAATATAATTTCTCAAATGCATGCACATAAAGAAAATGAAAGCAAAGAGAGAACATCCAAAATTAAATATGAAAAATACATAAGATACGTACATAGCACTCCAACAAATAAGGCAAGTAGAAAAAGAAAATCCTAAGTCCTACGGCATTCAATTTCTAACTAAATAATTCATGGAGTACACCTGCATATAATTTCACAAAAATATCCTAAACTATCATAGTTTGCATAAAAGAACAAAATATAATTGAACATGCTAAAATTACTCGAACATGAATTGTTGGTAAAATAAGCTAAACTATTATAAACATACATTTTCAAGAGAATAACCAAAACATGCAGCAATATTAACATGATGAATATGTAAAAGAAATGAGAAATGCAAAATAAAATATGCAAAAGAAGGACTCCTAAAAGAAAGTTTATAAAAAGAAACTTATGAAAAGGGTTTTAGAAAATGCTATATTTAAAAAAAATCTAACTATTTACATTTTAAAAGAGACAAAAATAAAGGGAAGAAAAAAAATTTATACCTAAAAATAAAACCTAGCTTGAGAGACTTTTTATGATTTTTTTGGGTTTAATAATAAAAAAAAATAAAAGTAAGATGAGATAAAATATTATGAAAAGAAAATAAAACTTTAAAAGAAAGAAAATGGAGTCTTAGTATTAAAGATAATAAAGTTAATAATAAAATAAGATAAAATGCTATATTAAAAAAAATGCTAGAAAAATGAATTAATACAACAAGACCACTAGAGCATTAAACTAATGAATAAAATTATGCGTTAAAGAGAAATTACATTAATGCTAAAAGAAAATAAACATTTAAGAAAAGAAAGTGGACCATTAAACTAATTATTACAAGAAAATGAAATAAAATGCTATTGAAATGAAATTTAGATTAAAAAGAGAATTAAATGCTAGATCATTAAATTAATGGAAAGGAAAGAAAAATAAATAAAATGCTAGAATTTAAATGGATGTAATATTGACAATTATAACTATTTTTATGTAAGTGCCTTAACTAGAATAATTAATAACATTAACAAGTTGTAATTGCTAGGAATGTTGGCACTATTTAATGATTTGATTAAACTTAATTTAAATGAGCAAACAAATAAACAAGTAAGTTAAATGAAAGAAAAGGCTAGAACATAAATAAGGCAATTAATAAGTAAAGCAAAAACGCAATGAAATGAAATATATGAATTGAAATTGAATTTTTAATTCATCACTCCAAAAGAGAGAGAATGAAGTTAGAAGGATCGAGTATCTAAACGAGGTACCTAGATTGGCGGGGAATCCTCATGTCGGGAATGTGCTTCAATGGTCCAATCCTGGAGTAGTGATCCAAGCAAAACTTCAACGTTGGTCGGCGGTTCGGAAGGGTTTCGGCCTCGGAGCTCGGGATCGCTCGATATATAGGCAGAGTTTCTCTCACTCGAAATTCGTACTGAAAACGTGGGGTACGGTATTTATAGAATTCTACAACCAATGAGATATTGCCATGTTTTGGGACACGTCAGGCCATTTGGAGTTGGCGGTCGCCACAATGTAAGTTGGCGGGCGCCATGTTTGTGGAAGGTTCTGCAAAGTTCAATGGCGGTCGTCATGATGAAAGGTGGCAGTCGCCGTTTTTTGTTAGGGTTTTCACAAAATTCTATGGCTATTGCGACAACGAAAGTTGGCGATCGCCTTACTTGGGCAGCAAGTTTTGATGGTTCGTCAATATTTCATTGGTTTGAAGGTTTTGGGTTCAAATACCGAGCTTAGATCACTTTCCGAGGATTGTACCGAGGCACTATTCTACCTATTTTCATTATCGCATTCACTTAAGATTGGGCGGGGTCAAATTGGGATGTCTACAAGGCCTACCTTACATTACGCAAGTTTTCAATCTTTCACCGAGGATCAACTCGTGCACAAACTTAATCATTCAATTTCATCACACAGTACTTCAATTAATCAATTGTTTCATTTCATTAACAACCAAAACGAGCCCAACCACCAACCCAGTTCCTCTCGTCAAAACCCATATCACTACGTATGTTTTTCGATTTTACATTAAAACTCTCAAATTTTAACACCCGACATAGTCATGTGCCACACAAACTCGTGGAATATAAATACAATAGGTTATCATAACTCTCAATTTAACCAATAATCACATCAATTTCAACGTATGGGTCCCTTAACCCCAAAACCCCCAAAATTGACAATTTAAGCTTAAATTCAAACCCTAGCCCATCATTTTTCAAATCCAACCGTATTCAACAATAACGTGAAGATAGAATCATATTGAATCATCTATAGATCTAAGATTTAATCTTCATTAACATCAAACTCTAACTTAGGGCTTCGAATGCACCATTTTCATGCCTTTATGTTCATAAAATCAAAGATACAACATATATCATATAGATATTCAAGGATAGTCATAAATCCTACCTTTGGGATGCTAGATCCACAAGAAAAACGCTCAAACAAGCTCCAACCGTGAGAATCCCCAACAAAAGGTGAGAAGGGAGCCTCTAACGTCTAGCTCGAGCCTCCAACAGGTAAATAACTAAGATGAATGTGAGATATCTCACTAAGAGAAGCTAAGAAGCTCCAAACAACCCTCCAAACCCAAACCCTAGCTCTTACTTTTGTTCTAGAGAGAGAGAGAGAGAGAGAGAGAGGGGAAAGGAAAGAATGAATGCAAAATGTCAAAACCTGTAACTTATAACTTGTACGTCGACTGTCCGCTCGAGCAGATCTCCCCACCACTCCAGCGGCCCCCAAGCCCAAAAACGCTCGACCACCTATTCGCTCAAGCGATATACCCTCCGCTCGAGCGGTCAAAACCAGGTAGAAACTTTGAACCAAAAATGCTAAAACTGAACAAAGAATAAGCCCAAACACCTCACAATCACGTACTCATACACTACCCCACACTTAACCATCGTTAGCAAACCTATACCGACTTAAATTTTAATTCTTACACATGATCTATATATTTAGCTGTTCTCACCTAACATAACATACTCATTTTTAGTAATACCAGAAAATAACAAGGGGCCGAGTCGCTACAACCTCCCTCACTTAGGAGATTTCATCCCCGAAATTACACATACATCAAGAACTAAACAACTCGGGATAGTTCCTGTAAACTTTCGATTCTCGCTCCCATGTGGCTTCTTTAATGCTGTGATGAAGCCATAACACCTTCACATACTGAATGGTTCTCCCTCGTAAGACTTGTTCTTTGGCGTCAAGAAGTCTCACCGGTCTCTCCTCGTAGATAACATCATCTTCTACCCTCAACTTCGTCCAATCCAAAACATGGAATGGGTTTAACTCATACTTACGTAACATAAATATGTGAAAAACGTTGCGCACAGAGGCTAGCTGTGGTGGCAAGGCTAGGCGATAGGCCACCTCTCCATTCCTATCAAGGACGTCAAACGGCTCGATGAAACGCGGCAATAACTTTCCACTCTTACCAAATCTCATTAAGCCCTTTCGTGGTGAGACCTTTAAGAATACGTGGTCTCCCACCTCGAACGCTAACAGTCTTCTTCTCTTATCTACATAGCTCTTCTGGCGGACTTGGGTGGTCACTAAACGCTTACAGATCACGATAATCTTTTTTGTGGCTTCATGCACAAGCTCGGGCCCTAACACGACTGTTTCACCAACGTCAGTCCAACAAATGGGTGACCTACAAGGTCTACCATACAATGTCTCGTAAAACGCCATCTCAATGCTCGACTGATAACTGTTGTTATAGGCAAACTCAACCAACGACAAATGGTCCTCCCATAACCCGCGAAAATCTAAAACGCACGCTCATAACATATCCTCGAGTATCTGAATGGTGGACTCCGACTGACCATCCGTTTGAGGATGAAAAGTAGTACTAAAAAATATGCTCGTCCCCACAGCTAACTGCAAACTCTGCCAAAAATATGACGTGAAACGGGGATCTTGGTCAAAAATAATGGAAACCGACATTACGTGAAGTCTAACAATCTCACTCACATAAAGCTTGCTAAGCTTGTCGATCGAATCTATCATACGAATAGGTAGGAAGTGTGCCGACTTGGTTAATCTGTCCACCACAACCCATACGGCATCATGCCCCCTCAGCAACCTCAGAAGGCCAAAAACAAAATGCATGGTGATGTTCTCTCATTTCCACTCTAACACTGGTAATGGTTGCAACTGACCCGGTGGTTTTTGATACTCGACCTTCACTTGCTGAAAAGTGAGATACCGCGAGACGAAAAGCGTAACGTCTTTGTTCATACCCCACTACCAAAACTGCCTACGTACGTCATGATACATCTTGGTGCCACCCGGATGCACCGCTAAGCACGAGTGATGAAACTCATGTAGCACGTCTCCATGACACGCTTCTGGCACAAAGATTCTCCCTACAAATCTCAAACTCTGATCAGAGTGGATAGCCCACTCGTTGGCATCCTTGCCGCTCAAAACTCGCTTCCGAAACATTAAACTTTTCGTATTCGACTATTTTTCCTCAACAACGCGGTGAACAAAGGTAGGCTGAGAAACTACCGTAAACAAAGCAACACACTCACCGAACTTTTCCAAACGAAAGTCATACTCTCCGAACTCCCCGAGCATATTCCATTCTCTAACAGCCACGCGGGCTAACGTGCCCAAAGACTTCCAACTAAGGGCGTCGGCCACCACAATGGCCTTGTCCAAATGATACTGTAGGTCGAAATTATAATCTCCCAAAAACTCCATCCATCTCCTCTGGCAGAAATTTAAATCTTTCTGTGAAAACAAGTACTTCAAACTCTTATAGTTCAAAAACACTTCGAAGCGTTCTCCATACGGGTAGTGTTCTCCATATAGGTAGTGTCCCCAGGTTTTTAGAGCGAAGACCACTGTCGCGAGTTTCAGATCACGTGTAAGGTAGTTCTTCTAATGAACCTTCAACTGCCTCGATCTATAGCCACCACCTTACTCAGTTGCATTAACACGCAACCCAACCCCTCGTGTGACGCATCACAATAAACAGCAAAATCGAGTCCTCTCTCTAGTACGATCAGAATAGGCGCACTGGTCAATCTTGTATTCAATGTCTAGAAGGCGAGCTCATAACTGTCGTTCCATGCGAACTTGATTCCCTTCTGTGTAAGGCGTGTCAGAGGCGTTGCAAGCCTAGAGAAGTCTTTTACAAACCGACGATAGTAACCTGCTAACCCCAAGAAGCTCTGAATTTCAAACACATTTTTCGATCTTTCCCACTCCATCACAGCTTCGATCTTGGATAAATCCATTGCCACTCCATCTCCCGAAACCACATGTCCCAAAAACTTCACCTTCAACAACCAAAATTCGCACTGGTCATACTTGACATATAATCGATGTTCCCGCAACAACTGTAAGGCAATTCGAAGATGCTCATCGTGCTCTACTTTCGAAGTGAGTAGATTAAGATGTCTTCCGCGAACACCACCACAAATTGATTAAGGTAAGGGTAAAAGATACGGTTCATAAGGTCCATAAATGTCGCCGGTGCATTAGTGAGTCCAAAAGGCATGACTAGAAACTCAAAATGTCCATAACGAGTACGAAAGGCTGTCTTTGGAATGTCTTCCTCCTTAACCCTTAGCTAGTGATAACCTGATCTCAAGTCGATCTTCGAAAAACAACATGAACCTTTCAATTGGTCAAACAAGTCGCCGATAAGGGGCATAAGGTACTTATTTTTAACGGTCACATGGTTTAACTTGCGATAATCTATATAAAGACGCAATTGCCCATCCTTCTTCTTTGCAAACAATGTCGGAGCTCCCCAATGAGACACTAAGGAGGATAAACCCCTTATCCAACAACTCCTAGACCTACACCTTAAACTCTATCAACTAAGCTAGTGTAAAACGGTATGAAGGCATAAAAATGGGGCAATCCCTAGAATGAGGACTATGGAAAACTAAACTTCCCATCGTGGCGGAAGCTCAAACAAGTCGCCCAAAAACACATCTGGAAACTCACAAACAATAAGAGGAAGCTTTCCCTGAGAAGAATCAATCTTACTCACTAACAAGGCAGAGAAAATGAGGCTAAGGTAGTCACAACCCCGCGATCTAAGAGATTTAGGTGCTAAACAATTGTTCTGGTCACCCACAAAATAAAAAGAATCTTCTTTCGGCGTGCAAACAAACGCTCGTTATTAGTCGCAATCAATGAAGGTGCAAAAGGTGGTCAAGCAATCTATCCCCATGATGATATTAAACGAGATCATATCGAGCATGGTAAAATCCAATACCAAGTGGTGGTCAACAATCTCCATCTCACAAGCTCTACAGACACGTCTCAACACGGTAGTCTCACCCATTGACGTCTCTACACACAAGGCACTACCTAACACGTCTACCTCTAACCCCAATGCAGATGCGAATGCAAATGAGATGAAAGACTACGATGCTCCGGTGTCAACGAGACCACTGGCCCATGAATGGTACACAAAGAATGTACCACGTATGATCGAAGGACTTGCTGCAGTGTCTGGCACTACAGGAGCCACTGACGTACTGGGCTCCACGAGAGCATACACTCACCCTTGGTTCTCCTGATTCTGTCCACCGCTGCCCCTGGCCCCCGGCCCCCAGCTGTCTCACTGACTCAGCTGAGGTAGCTCCTTCTGCGGTCCTTACTAACTGCACCCCTGAATATGTTGCTGCGATTGGCCGTAGCCCTGTCGTCCTTGCGATTCCTGTCCTTATTGTGCTCTAGTAGCATTATGAACACTCCCTTCCTGAGGGAAATCTCATCGTAAGTGACCCATCTAGCCACACTAGACACATGAAAATGGGGTCTTTCCCTAAGTTTGACACTCGTGCTGTTGTTGCTGTCCTCTATGTGTACAGTCCCTAGCACGGTGCCCTAGTTGCTTGCATGTGTAGCATACCATCTCCCGATGCTTTGGATGCCCAGATGAACCCATAGATGGTGCAAGTGGCGACCGTAGCTGAGACTGAGATCCCGTGGGATAAGAACTTAATCCCCCTGATTTCTTCCTCTTCACTTGGCGCCCTTCAAACTGAGCACTAGAAACCCTCTGATGTGACTTGCTCTTCCTAATCTTACGGCTCTCTGCCATTGCATTCTCAACCTTGATAGTGGCCTCCACAAGTTATGTGTAGATCCGAAAACCCAATGTTGCAATTCTATCCTTGATCGAGGGTTGAAGGCCCCTCTCAAATAGCTTGGTGCGCAACTCCTCCGTTGCCACCATTTCAGGTGCAAACCACGACAGATTTGCGAACTTGGCCTTATACTGGACTACGATAAGGTTTTCCTAAATAAGGGGGAGAAACTCCTCCCGATGCGCATCTCTAGAAGACACAAAAAATACTTTTCCAAAAAGACCCTAGTAAAAGCTGCACACGTGCTAGCCATGGTGGTTTAGCAAACTTTCACCATTCTTTCGCATCCTTCCGAAGTTGGAACGCCGCCTACCGAACACGCAACTATCCTCTTCAATCTCTAGGGTGTCTAAGATCATCGTGGTTACTTCCAACCACTCGGTAACAACCCGTGCCTAAAGGCACTTTCAATCAATTTAATTTTTTTAAAGACAGTTATCCATCAAAGTATTTTCAATCAATTATTAAAAATAAACAATCCAACCAATGAAAATTTACATAAAAGATAATAGAGATTATGCACGGTTTTTTTATAATAAAATTGATCAAAATCTATTTTTTAATAAAACGTTTTCTAACTATAACCATACCTCTAAAAAGTATTTTCGAATCTATTTCTGCTACTCAATTATTAAATAGCTCTTGTACTTTTCTGTATATAAAATGTGATTAATAAAAAAGACAATACATTAAAATAAATTAAATAAATTAAATAAGTTATCGAACTCTTAAAATAATCATTATTATGATTAAAATGCTTAAGATTTAAGAAATAAAATAAATAAATAAATAAATCCCTCCATTATGTAGAGTTTAAAGAGACATGGAACGTCACGTGATTTACATAGATTCGCCTTTTTTCACATGTAGAATACAATAAATTTCTACGTAATTATAATCTTCACACTCTAAAAGAAATCATACAATGTATAGAATAAATTATAAAATTTTCATAACTCCTCAAAAGTTTCTTTCTATAAATAAAAAATTATTCAAACCAAGTTTCTATCAAAGGTAACCAAAACAATAATTTAAATTTTTAGTTTTCATATAGGAATAAAATATTTTCTAAAAAAAATAGTAATACACTTTTGTAAAAAAAATTATACATTTTAAATTGTCACATAATACATTTTATATTAAAAAAGAACTAATTCAATAATTTTCTATCGAAGGTAATCAAAATAACATTTCTTCAATAAAAAAAATTTATTTTTTGTGAATAGAGACGATATTTTTTAAAGAGAGAAAGATGAAGAGAGAGATGGTTTTGAATAAGAAGAAATGTGATAATTTTTCAAACTAACTACATTAAATAAGGAGAGTAATGATATTTTTTTAAAAATGGTACTTATTGTCATTAGATTTAAGTTTGGACAATTTCAACCATTAGATAAAAAATATGACGTGTTATAGGACCGCTCTGTTTTCTGATATAGTTGATCAAAATCAATATTTTAATACAACGTTTTGTAATTATAACACATGCCTATAAAAAGCATTATCGAATAAATTTTTTCTACTAAATTATTAATGGGCTCTTGCACTCTCCTGTATATAAAATGTGATTAGTAAAAAATTAAACATTAAAATAAAAAAAATTAAATAAATTATTGAACTTTTAAAACAATCATTATTATAATTAAAATGGTTAAGATTTAAGAATAAAACAAATAAAAATAAATTCCTACAATATGTAGAGTATGAAGATTAAATTAGAAAGTACTCATAACCTTCTCATAAGTCAATCCATCAACCAATCAAGCTTTCACCAAAAACAAATTTAATTAAAAAAATTTAAATCAGACCATTCCCAAAAAAAAAAAGACAAACATTGAAGAGATATGAAAGGTCACGTGGTTTACATAGTTTCGCAATTCTCCATATGTATAATACAATAAATTCTATACAATTAAAACCTTCACATTCCAAAAATAAAAATCCCACACCTTATAGAATAAATTATAAAGTTCACATAACTTCATCAATATTTTTCTTTTTATAAATAAAACAGTTACTTTTTATAAATAAAAAATTTATTCAAAACCAGATTTCTATCAAAACTAACCAAAACAATATTTTTAATTCTTAATTTTTAATTTTCTGATGAAAAAAACAACAATTTTAATTTTTAGTTTTTAGATGAAAAAAAATATTTTCGCCAAAAAAATAGTAATTAGTTTTTTTTTTTTTAAAAGCGATACATTTTAAGTTACCACATAATATAAATTTTTTATATTAAAAAAGAACTAAATCAACAATTTTTTATCGAAGGTAACCAAAACAACATTTTTCAATAAAACAAATTCATTTTTTAAAAAGAAGAAAAAATTCCTAAGAATTTTGTTTTATTTTTTTAAAAAAATATTTCAAAACATTAAAAAGTTTCAAAATATTTCAAAACTATAAAGCATTTTAAAGTTGTATTTTTTTGTGAAAAGAGAATATTTTTTGAAGGGAGAAAATTGAAGAAAGAGAATGTATTAAATGAGTAGAGAAGTGATATTTTTTCAAACCAACTGTATTAAATGAGAAGAGAGATGATAATCTAAACCGTAAGATTAGAATAGTATAAAAAATCTCAATCTTTAAAGATAGTTTGTTTCTTGGTCATTTCAAAAACATGAGTTGTTCGTTCCATGCGAACTTGATTCCCTTCTGTGTAAGGGGTGTCATAAGCGCTACAAGCCTAAAGAAGTATTTTACAAACCGACGGTAGTAACCTGCTAACCCCAAGAAGCTCTAAATTTCAAACACATTTTTCGATCTTTCCCACTCCGTCACAGCTTCGATCTTGGATAAATCCACTACCACTCCATCTCCCGATATCACACGTCCCAAAAACTTCACATTCGACAACCAAAATTCACACTTGTCATACTTGACATATAATCGATGTTCCCGCAACAACTGTAAGGCAATTCGAAGATGCTCCTCGTGCTCTACTTTCGATGATGAGTAGATTAAGATGTCGTCCGCGAACACCACCACAAATTGATTAAGGTAAGGGTAAAAGATATGGTTCATAAGGTCTATAAATGTCGTCGGTGCATTAGTTAGTCCAAAAGGCATGACTAGAAACTCAAAATGTCCATAACGGGTACGAAAGGCTGTCTTTGGAATGTCTTCCTCCTTGACCCTTAGCTAGTGATAACCTGATCTCAAGTCGATCTTCGAAAAACAACACGAACCTTTCAATTGGTCAAACAAGTCGTCGATAAGGGGCACAAGGTACTTATTTTTAACGGTCACGTGGTTCAACTTGCGATAATCTATATAAAGACGCAATGGCCCATCCTTCTTCTTTGCAAATAATGTCGGAACTCCCCAATGAGACACTAGGGTGGATAAACCCCTTATCCAACAACTCCTGGACCTACACCTTCAACTCTATCAACTCAGCCAGTGTAAAACGGTATGAAGGCATAGAAATGGGGGTAGTCCCCAGAATGAGGACTATGAAAAACTAAACTTCCAGTCGTGGCGGAAGCTCAAATAAGTCGCCCGAAAACACATCTGGAAACTCACAAACAACAGGAGGAAGCTTTCCCTGAGTAGAATCAATCTTACTCACTAACAAGGCAGAGAAAATGAGGCTAAGGCAGTCACGGCCCCACGATCTGAGAGATCTAGGTGCTAAACCATTGTCCTGGTCACCCACAAAATAAAAAAAATCTTCTTTCGGTGTGCAAACAAACACTCATTATTAATCGCAATCAATGAAGGCGGCGTGCAAACAAATACTTGTTATTAGTCCCAATTAATGAAGGCGCAAAAGGTGGTCAAGCAATCTATCCTCAGGATGATATTAAACGAGGTCATATCGAGCACGGTAAAATTCAATACCAAGTGGTGGTCAACAATCTCCATCTCACAAGCTCTACAGACACGTCTCAACACGGTAGTCTCACCCATTGACGTCTCTACACACAAGGCATTACCCAACACTTCTACCTCTAACCCTATTGCAGATGCGAATGCGAATGTGATGAAAGACTGTGATGCTCCGGTGTCAACGAGACCACTGGCCCATGAATGGTACACTAAGAATGTACCTCGTATGATCGAAGGACTTGCTGCAGTGTCTAGCACTACATGTGCCACTGATGTACTGGGCTCCACGAGAGCATACACTCACCCTTGGTTCTCCTGATTTTGTCCACCGCTGCCCCTGGCCCCCAACTGCCTCATTGACTCAGCTGAGGTAGCTCCTCCTACTGTCCTTACTAACTGCACCCCTGAATATGCTGCTGCGATTGGCCGTAGCCCTATCGTCCTTGCGATCCATGTTCTTAATGTGCTCTAGTAGCATCCTGAACACTCCCTCCCTGATGGGAATCTCATCGTAAGTGACCCATCTAGCCACACTAGACACATGAAAATGGGGTCTTTCCCTGAGTTTGACACTTGTGCTGCTGTTGCTGTCCTCTATGTGTATAGTCCCTAGCACGGTGCCCTGGTTGCTTACATGTGTAGCATACCATCTCCCGACACTTTGGATGCCCAGATGAACCCATAGATGGTGCAAGTGGTGGCCGTAGCTAAGACTGAGATCCCGTGGGATAAGAACTTGATCCCCCTGATTTCTTCCTCTTCACTTGGCGCCCTTCAAACTGAGCACTAGAAACCCTCTGATGTGACTTGCTCTTCCTAATCTTACGGCTCTCTGCCATTGCATTCTCAACCTTGATAGTGGCCTCCACAAGTTATGTGTAGACCCGAAAACCCAATGCTGCAATTCTATCCTTGATCGAGGGTCGAAGGCCCGTCTCAAATAGTTTGGTGCGCAACTCCTCCGTTGCCTCCATTTCAGGTGCAAACCACGACAGATTCGCGAACTTGACCATATATTGGACCACGATAAGATTTTCCTAAATAAGGGGGAGAAACTCCTCCCGATGCGCATCTCTAGAAGACACGAAAAATACCTTTCCAAAAAGACCCTAGTAAAAGCTGCACACGTGCTATCCATGGTGGTTTTAGCAAACTTCCACCATTCTTTCGCATCCTTCCGAAGTTGGAACGCCGCCATCCTAACACGCAACTATCCTCCTCAATCTCTAGGGTGTCTAAGATCATTGTGGTTACTTCCAACCACTCGGTAGCAACCCGTGCCTAAAGGCACTTTTAATCAATTTAATTTTTTTAAAGACAGTTATCCATCAAAGTATTTTCAATCAATTATTAAAAATAAACAATCCAACCAATGAAAATTTACATAAAAGAGAATAGAGATTAT
>JAULJZ010205954.1:0-19123 GCA_032270985.1 Heliamphora pulchella
ATTTTAGGTTCTTACAGAATATAAGTTTTATGTTCACAGTTTAGATGAAAATAGACATACCATCGGTACGACTGTGGCATATAGTTTTAGTAGACCTGTCTTGGCTACATGAAACAAATAATAGTGTCGTCTATTATTTCGACTCACTGTGCCAGTACACTTTCTATGTATTGAACGGGACATTTGGAGTATTTAATTTTATACTGACTATATAAATTAATTCACACCCCAAGCTTATTATTAATAGTGCTTCTTCTTAATCTTGAAATAATTATTGATTCGCATATATTTAATATTCGTTGTTTTGATTCATTAGAGAGTGCAATCTTATATGAGTTTATATTTTCGATGAGTTGGATAGCGGTATTACTTATATGGCAAATATTAATTATTGACGGAATTCACGTCCCAAAAAATCAAGATTGACGATATCCCTTAAAGAAACTTATAAGTTTTGATCGGGCCAAACCATACAAGTAGATTTGATTATCGTGTGATCAAATAAGTTAAGCGGAAGGGTTTAAGGAATATCAAGATGCAGATTAAATTAAATTATCAGTAATTAAATTTAATTGGTGGGTATCAAAAATCTTAACGTTGGGAGAAATGGTAAATATTTAATAACAGGAGCTCAATACAAGATGGTCTTGAGATTATAGGTCAGAGTGAAATTATAGTTCTTTAGTAGTGTGAACTGTAATTTAATTTTTTATGAAAATTACAGAAACTGCTGCTGTCTTTCCATAATTGCAAAAATCGCTGATAGGCGTCTATGTTCCACTGGAAGTCTTACTCATAATTAATCCATAGGTCTCTACTATAGCCCTATATATATGCGGGTAGGTTGAACCGATTTTATATCATATCAGATCATAACTTGTCTTTCAAGACTAAATATATTCTACCGGTACGAGTTCTCGATAGTCCGTAACCCACACTACGTTCGAGGATTGCGTAAGAGAATATAGTAGAAGATCAGCCAGGAGTTTCAACTTAGAATCAAATCGTAGTTGAAGAATCGATCGACAAAATGTATTCTTCTAAATTAAGTTTGGTTGTACGGATTTTATTTTTGATCGTTCGACGTCAAAATTTTTATCTGGAGCCCGTTTTGGCGTTTGTCCATCCAGTTTATTTTTACCATTAATCGTTTGCAAAAACAATGATCTTAGCAGTTTTACCTCCAACAATTGGTATCAGAGCCGATTTGTTTTTTGTTTACAGTTATCGGGGCCGGGTAGTTTTAGAACTGTTGCTAACTTTATTTTGCAGACGTTCTAATCCCGATCTTATTATCATCATTTATTTTCATATTTGATTGAATGCGTGGATGATGATTTATTTTTTTATTCACGGGAGTTGACCGTGATAGATTTTTTTTGATCGAATGTGAGCTTACGAGACATAAATTTCGATGTAAATATTTTATGTTATTTAAGTTTTTTTTTCTAATTTATTAAAAAGAAAAATAAGAACAAGTATGGAAGAACGAAGGCAGCGGCAACCTGCGGCGATTCCGGCGATTTTAGCCGCGAATTGAGTTCTTTCTTGGTTGCTTTGAAATTTTTTTTCCAGTATTTTTTTTTCTGAATAAGAAAAAACTGCAATCCAAGCGGCGCTGTTTGGAACCACAGCAGTCTGTTTCCGTACAGTAGCATCAACACACAGTGGTTTTTCCAAACAAAGCTCAGGGTTTAGCACTGATTTCCAAGAAAGCAGTGATCTCCAAACAGTGCAAATCCAACACAGCACTGGGCAAAAATTGCAAAAACAGTTTCAGCGAGTTCCAAGCAAGCCATCGGTTTCCAAACAAAAATTCCAATCAGTGCAGTGATTCCCAAATCAGTAGCGACTAACACAGAAGCGGCGCTGGTTTTTCCGTAAAACCAGTGGTCGCACTTTTTTTTTGTGGAAGCAATTTTAATTCCAATCAACCAACGGCAGCACCACAAAAACAAACCGCAGCAATAGGTTTCAGTAGCGCCTGGGGCGCTGGCGAGCGACGGCGACTGCCGTGGGGCAGTTTTTTTTTTGTCAGATAAGGATCGGATCAGTGTTATATTTGTATATCACTGCGTATCAGGGAATCCTAATGCAATCGGGATATGGAAAGCTGATACAGGTTAAATCATTAAAACTTATTTTTTAACAGGAGATTGAAACTCTTTAGAGTTTTAAAACTTATTTTTTAACAGGAGATTGAAACTCTTTAGAGTTTTAAATGAATTATAAAATCAGAATATATTTATCTTGCATTTTATTTATTTTTTTTATTATTAAATGCGTGAATGATAAATATCTATTTTATTTATCCTGTTAATTTAATTAATTCAAAAATTCAGTTTTAATTAAAATATTTTTAATAAAAATAAAAATAAAATTTTTTAATTAATTAATTTTAATTAAATAGAAAAATTTTAGATATTTTATTTTTTTTACAAAATATCACGTTTAAAGATATTTTTTTTAAAATCAGATATCTTAGAAAAATGTAAAAATTAATTTCGAATTTTGAATTAATAAAATAAAAAAAATATTTAATCGAAATAAATTATTATTTTTAAAAAAATGTGAAACGAAAAATAAAATAAATAATTGCCTTTAATCACTACCTTAGCTGAAAATCTAAAGAAAAAACTGTGTATTTATTAAATTTTATTTGTTACACATTTAAACACGAAAAGATGGTTTGATAAACCAAAATCTTTAGAATCGTGTACACGGAAAGATGTTTGATTCTTTTAGATCGTGTGACTTTCGAAACTAATAAATTTATTTTAATTAAACAAATTTTTATAATCCTCAAAAATATTTTAAAATCTAAGTAGGAGAGAGAATTTATTCACAGATAAATCCCGCGGTTTTCATCACTAGTTTGTAGGCGATACAATTAAATCTTGCGTGTTGGCAGTAAGGCCTTCTTCCCCATCGGACAGATTAATTATAGTATCGCCAGTACAAATCTCTTTTAGGGATAATTTTAGATAATTTTTAGTGTGGATCACTTCTCTATCTAAATGATTCATTGCGAAACGATTGATTTGAGATTAGGTGATGGTTAACACTTAACTGTATATAATATTATCCTATCCATCTAAGTCACTGCTATTATATATTGGACAGAAACTATGTCAGTTATTTAATTTTACTTGGCATGGTCAGTTGTCTAGATAGTAAAATTAAAAGGAATTGACTTGTCTAGTTTTATGAAGGATAGTAAACGTCATCCCATCGAGGCATGCTATTCTCAGGTTACCAGACTACTGGCGAATTAATTTTAAAATGGTTGAGTTAACCAAATTAAAATAAATTTAAAGTTTTGCTCATCAAATTAACGTTTTGTTTAATTATGTGATTTTCAGGATTAAAATGGCTTTCAACCCACTCGCTTTAATACTCAAAGAAAACAAACTAATGGGACTGAATTTTGTGGACTAAAAATGTAACTTAGATATAGTTTTAACTATAAATTGTATTCCTTTAATACCAAGAAATGTGTTTGTTTCTAAAAAAGATTTTTCCTTTGAGCCAAAAGGCATGAAGAAGAAAAAATTTCAGAAATAGGGAGACACGATTTTTAAGGTAGTTAGTAAGCTATGGACTGGTGTGAAAAAGTCAAAAGGTAGATATTTTCACTGTAATCAAATCCGACACTGGAAAAAGTTATGTCCAATATTTCTTAAAAGGCAGAACAAATAGGGTAATTTCTGTTCATTGGTTATGAAAATCTGTTTAGCAGTGTAATTTAACGGTACTTAGTGTGTAGATACGAGTGCCACTAATCATGTCTGCAATTCATTGTAGGGGTTCTAAGAAACCCGACAACTTAGTAATTGAGAGATTTACCTACATATGGGCAATAATACAAAGGTACCAACAGTTGCAGTAGGAGATGTCACTCTCAGTTTTTGTAGAGATCAGGTTTTAATATAGATAGATTATCTTTATGTACCTGTCATTAGAAGGAACTTAGTTTTTATTTTTGGATTGGCTAAAGACAGATATTTGATTTATTTTAATAACTCTGTGGTTATTAAGAATAATAAATGGGTTATCTGTTCTGGTACATTGGTGGATGATCTTTATATTATGACTATTATTTCTCCTATATTGCAACAGACTGAAACGAATAATACATCTATATTACCATATAAGAGAAAATTCCTTCTTTAATGAACCAAACGTTTCTTTGACACTTACGCTTGGGTCATATTAATCTAAAAATGATTAATAGACTTGTAGCAGATGGACCTTTGAGTTCATTAGAAGTAGAGCCACTTTTAGTCTGTGAATCTTGCTTAGAGAGTAAGATGACCAAGAGACCCTTTTCGGCCAAAGGCTATAGAGTTAAAGAACCGTTAGAGTTGGTTCATTCTGATGTGTGTGGTCCTATGACAATTCAGGTTAGAGGTGGTTTTGAGTACTTTGTCAGTTTCATTGATGACTACCCAAGGTACGGATACATTTATTTGATGCACCATAAGTTTGAATGCTTTAAGAAATTCAAAGAATTCACGACGGAGGCGAATAAGCGTTTGGATAAAAGTATCAAATCACTATGATCCGACCATCGTGGAGAATACCTCTTTGGAGAGTTTAAGGAGTACTTATTATTAGAGAGGATTACATCATAGTTGACTGCACCTGACACTCCGCAGCAGAATGGTGTAGCAGAAGGAAGGAATAGGACTCCTATAGAGATGATAAGATCCATGATGAGTTATTCAAGTTTACCCGATTCGTTTTGATGACTCGCTTTAAAAAAAGTAGCTTACATTTTGAACTTAGCATCTTCTAAGTCAGTACTTTCTACTCCCACAGAATTATGGACCGGGCGTAAGTCTAGTCTGAAACACATTCGTATTTGGGGGTGTTCAGCACATGTGCTGAAAGGGAACACGGATAAATTAGAATCGAGAACAGAAGTCTGTTTCTTTGTGAGGAATCCCGAGGGAACGAAATGTGGTCTATTTTATAACCCTAAGGATCAGAAGATCATTGTTAAGACATATGCCCGATTCTTGGAAGTGGATTATATTATTGATCACAAGCCCAATAGCAAAATTGTTCTAGAAGAATTAAGAAAAAATATCAGTAGAATGGAAGAAGAACCACAAGTCACTGATATTCCATTACCTCGTCGTAGTGGAAGGATTATTGGGATAGGTGCAAATCAAGAGCAGGGTACTGATGCACAGGATTTAAATTTTGCACAGTCTGTTATTGCTAGTACACAGACACAGGTAGTGCCTCGTCGTAGTGGGAAGATTGTTTATTAACCTGATCGGTATATGTTCTTGAAAGAGTCGTATGACATGATCCCAGCAGAACTAGATATCGAGCCCTATAACTACAATGAAGCACTACAAGACAAAGATGCATATTTTTGGCAAAGGGCTATGAATTCAGAGATGGAATTTATATATTCCAATCAGGTCTGGAAACTTGTAGAACCACCCGAAGGTATAAAATTCTTTGGATACAAGTGGATCTATAAGAAGAAAAGAGGAGTAGACGGGAAGGTTGAAACATTCAAAACTAAGCTTGTTGCTAAAGGGTTCACTCAGAAAGAAGAAATTGGTTATGAGAAAACTTTTTCGCCGGTAACTATAATTAATTCTATCCAGATTCTCTTATCCATTGCCGCTCATTTCGATTACAAAATCTGACAAATCGACATCAAGGCAGCTTTCCTTAATGAAAGTCTTGACGAGTGTATCTATATGATACAACCAGACGGATTCATTGTAAAGGGCCAGGAACACATGTTGTGTAAACTTAAGAGATCCATTTATGAACTTAAGTAGGCATCGAGGTCTTGAAACACTTGGTTTGGTCAAGCCATTAAGTCTTATCATTTTAATCAAAGTCCAGATGAGTCCTGTGTGTACAAGAAGTGTGACAGAAGCGTGGTGATCTTTCTAGTACTTTATGTAGACGATATCTTGCTCATCAGAAACGATGTGGGGGCATTATCTACAGTTAAAGTATGATTATCTGGGTAGTTCGATATGAAGGATTTGGGAGAAACCAGTCACATCCTTGGGATCAAGCTTCTGCAAGATCAGAAACAAAGGATGTTGGGCTTATCACAAGTAAAATATATCGATGATATCCTTGCTCGTTTTAGTATGCAGAATTTCAAGAAAAAGTTTCTCCCTTTCAGGCATAGAATTACTCTATCCAAGGATTAGTGTCCTAAGACACCTAATGAGATAGAGAAGATGAAGGCGGTTCCTTATGCTTCAGCAGTAGGAAGTCTCATGTATGCTATGCTTTGTACTAGACCCGACATGTGTTTGCCGTTGGTATGGGTAGCAGATATCAGTCTAGCCTAGGACAGGAGTATTGGACTGTAGTAAAGAATATAATCAAGTATCTAAAAAGGACTAAAAATTATATGTTAGTTTACCAAGAAGGCAGTCTAGTACTTTTGGGGTACACAGACTCAGATTTTCAGTCTGACAGGAATTTTTGTAAGTTTACCTCAGGATATGTGTTTACCTTAGGAGGTGGAGCTATAAGCTAGATGAGTATCAAGAAGTCCTGCATTGCTGATTCCACCATGGAGGCCAAATATGTGGCAGCTTCTGAAGCAGCCAAGGAGATTGTTTGGCTAAGAAACTTCCTGTTGGATCTAGATGTGGTACCTTCAGTTTAATCGGCTATTACACTTTACTGTGACAATAACAGAGCAGTTGCAAACTCGAAGGAGCCAAGGGTCCATAAGAAAGGCAAGCACATTAAGCGTAAGTTTCACCCGATACGAAAAATTATACAGAGAGGTAATATTGTTGTGACAAAAATTGCATCTGGAGACAACCTTGCAGATCTTTTTGGAAAGAGTTTACCGACTAAGACTTTTGATAGTCATGTAGAGGGTATGTGAGTCAAATATATGGCACCATGGTTTTGAGTATAAGTGGAAGATTGTTAGAGTTGGTATACTGAAAATCATATTTTTAGTATTTAATTTTATTTTAATAAAATTAATTTTCTATTTTATGAGAATTTTTATGAGCAATATATGTGTATCATTTCTTTGTTATGCATGGATGTTCGATATTCTGTATAATATTTAATCTGGTCTGTACAGTATGGCTTGCACACAAAAGATCAGATTTTAAAGTCTTACGGAATATAAGTTTTATGTTCACAGTTCAGATGAAAATATACATACCATCGGTACGACTGTGGCACAGAGTTTTAGTAGGCCTGTTTTGGTTACAGAAAATAGATAATAGCATTGTTTATTATTCTGACTCTTTGTGCAAGTACACTTCGTGTGTATTGAACATGATATTTGAGGTAATTAATTCTATATTGAATATATAAATTAATTCACATCTCAAGATTATTATGAATAGTGCTTATCCTTTTAATCCTGAAATAATTATTGATTCGTATATATTTAATATTTGTTGTTCTGATTCATTAGAGGGTGCGATCTTATATGGGTCTATATTCTCGGTGAGTTGAATAGCGGTATTACTTATATGGCAAATATTAATTATTGACGAAATTCACGTTCTGAAAAATCGAGATTGACGATACCCTCTTAAGGAAGCTTATAAGTTTTGATCGGACCAAACCCTACCGGTGAATTTGATTATTTTGCGGTCAAATAAGTTAAGCGGAAGAACTTAAGGAATATTAAGATGCCGATTAAATTAAATTATCAGTAATTAAATTTAATTGGCTGGTATCAAAAATCTTAACGTGGGGAGAAATGGTAAACATTTAATAACAGGAACTCAATGCAAGATGGTCTTGAGATTATAGGTCAGAGTGCAATTATAGATTTTTAGTGGTGTGAACTGTAATTTAGTATTTTATGAAAATTATAGAAACCGTTGCTGTCTTTTCATAATTGCAGAAACCGCTGATAGGTGTCTGTGTCTTTTCATAATTGCAGAAACCGCTGATAGGTGTCTGTGTTCCACTGGAAGTCTTACACATAATTAATCCCCAGATCCCTCCATGCTGTAGCCCTATATATATGCGGGTAGACTGAACCGGTTTTATATCATATCAAATCATAACTTATTTTTCAGGATTAAATATATTTAGGTTCTGCCGGTACGAGTTCTCGATAGTCCGTTGCTCACACTACGTTCGAAGACCGCGCAAGGGAATACAGTAGAAGATTTGACAGGAACTTCAACTCGGAATTAAATCGTAGTTGAAGAATCGATCAACAAAAGGTATTCTTCTAAATTAACTTTGGTTGCACGAATTTTATTTTTTATCGTTCGATGTCAAAATTTTTATTTGGAGCCCGTTTTGACGTTTGTCCATCCAGTTTATTTTTACCGTTAATCATTTGAAAAAACAATGATCTTGACAGTTTTGCCTCCAACAGTACCAGTAGAACCTCGACAATTTTTGTCTTGAAAGTCAACTTTTGAATTCGGTTCAGCCTACTCGTATATTTATAAGGCTACAACAGGGACTTGTGGAGTAATTATGACTTAGATTTCTAGTGTATCCTAGATACCTATCTAACTATTTTTGCAAATATGAAAACTTCTCAGCAATTTTTGTAATTATGAAAATCTTGCAGCGATTTTTGTAATTTTCATAAAACATTAAATTATAGTTCACACCACTAAAGGATTATAATTTCACTCTTACCCATAATCTCAAGACCAACTTGTATTGAACTCCTGTTATAAAATACTGAATTCATCTCCTCACGTTAAAATTCTCGATACCCGCCAATTAAATTTAATCACTGACAATTTAATTTAATCGACATCTTGAAATTTCTTTATCCCTTTTACTTAACTTATTTGATCGCCGGATAATCAAATCCACCTGCAGGGTTTGGCGCGGTCAAAACTTATAAGTTTCCTTAAGGGGATATTGTCAATCCAGAACAATCGAGACGTGGATTCCGTCAATAATTAATATTTACCATATAATTAATACCGCTATCCAACTTATCGGGACTATAGACCCATATAAGATCGTACCCTATAATGAATCAAAATAACGAGTATTAAATATACGTAAATAATAATTATTTGCATTCAACTGTGGTAATTTTTTTATTTAAATAATAATGTAATTGTAATACTTCTGGATATATATGATTTACTGTGATAATTAATAAAATTCTTATGATTTAACAGGATGATTTTAGACCAACATGCAATACGCGACATGTTTCAGATGCTTCTAGTTCTCACTAGCATATGATGAAGAGCTAACAGATGATGATTTTGAACTTTGAATTTTGATATTTGAAATCTTATTGATTGGCACAAGTGTTTTGAGATATGTTACATGACAATTATTTGTGATTTGTCTACTATATTGCTACTTCTATTTATTTTGTGATTTGAGACATGAATTAGAAGGATATTGTGTATGGATTTTTAATTTTGTGATTTGAGACTTTAATTATAAGGATACTTTCTATGATTAATAATATTGAGTTATGGAACATTATGATTTGATTTTTAAAAATTGGGCTATAATAGTGTGTTTGGTAGGTTTATTAAGTTACAAGTTGTTTTGTTATATCTATAAAGCATTTTTGTGGACTACATTTAAATAGCTAGTTAGGTTACATGTGTAAGAAATTATATCAAAACATTCAAATAAAAGTACTCTTTTTAGCGACGGTTTTGTATTTTCATCGTTAATTCTGTTAAAAATTCTCAATTTGTTGACAAATATTAGCGGCGGAAAAAGAAAGCCATTAATGTGGATATAAATTTGTGATGGAAATTAAATGTACATTAGCGGCGGTAAACTAAACCGCCATTAATGTGGATAAATATTTGTGGTGGAAAGTAAATGCCCATTAATGGCAGTAATAAAACCGTCAATAAATAAAATTAATACCGACAATTAACAATAACCACCGTTAATAAAGATTAGCCGTCGATTATATTATTGGCGGTTATTAACTACCGTGCAAACCGCCATATATATATGCTCAACGGCGGTTAACAAACCGCCTTTTTATTTTTCCTGACACATTCATAAAGGATGGTTCGCAATTTCGCCAAACAAGCGTCGCTACAAGTATTAACGGCGGCTAGGTATATATAAACGGCGGTTGATTACTGCCGCAAAAAGAGAGATCTGGCATAGTGATATAATTCCCACATACAATAGCTTAAGAACCTCAGCCCTAACAACATCTCTCATTGTAGTATTTAACCTACGTTGCATCTCCCGTGAAGGGCTAGCATTGTCCTTTAGATAAATTCTGTGAGTGCACACCGAGGGATTAATTCCTTTAATGTTTGCAATTGTCCAACCTATTACACCCCTGTGTTGTAAAGAATCAAGTTTATAAGATATTACCACTGGATATGCGTTGTTAGATCTCAAAAATGCATACTTTAAATCTTTAGATAAATGATTTAATTCAAGCTGGGGCACTTGTTCACTTGAAGGCAAAGGCTTAGTAACACTGGGTGGCAATTTTTCAAACTTGGGTTTCTATTTGTTCGTCTCTGTTCCCTACAAAGATTCCAACAGAGAATAAAGATATGCAATTTTTGATTCTTTATCAAAATCAATGAAATTATTCAAGCAAACTAGAAGAGGATCAGAAAAATATGTGGCATTAAAATACTCAACAATTGTATCCACCAAGTTTACTTCCCCAGACTCATCATCATTTTCCCCTGGTTGTTTGCAAATATTAAAAATATTTAATTCCAAAGTCATATTTGTTGGAGGCAAAACTGCCAAGATCATTGTTTTTACAAACGATTTTTAATAAAAAATTAACTGGACGGGTAAACGCAGAAACGGGCTCCAGATAAAATTTTTGACCACGAACGATCAAAATAAAAATTCGTGCAACAAAAGTTAATTTAGAAGAATATCTTTTTACCGGTCAAATCTTCAACTACGTTTTTGTTCTCAAGTTGAAGTTCCCGTCAAACCATCTATTGTATTCCCTTATGCAATTCTTGAATGTAGTGTGGGCTACAATCTATCAAGAACTCGTACCGATAAAACTTGGATAGCTTTAGTCTTGAAAGACAAGTTATGAAACTGGTTCAGCCTGCCCTCATATTTATAGGGCTACAGCAGGGATCTGTAGAGTAATTATAGTAAGACTTCCAGTGGAATACAGACACCCATCAGCATTTTTCGCAATTAAGCAAACCTCATAGCGGTATCTGTAATTATGAAAACCTTGCAGTAATTTTTGTAATTTTCATAAAATACTGAATTAAAGTTCATACCACTAAAGAACTATAATTGCATTTTGATCCATAATCTCAAGAACTTCTTGCATTCAGCTCTTGTTGTTAAAGGCTAAATATTTTTTCCCACGTTAAGATTTTTGATACCCGCAAATTAAATTTAATTACTGACAATTTCATTTAATTGGTATCTTAAAATTCCATAAACACTTTAACTTAAATTATTTGACTGTCGAATAATCAAATCTACCTGCAAGATTTGGCCCGGTCAAAACTTATAAGTTTCCTTAAAGGGATATCGTCAATCCCGATCTTTAGGGACGTAGATTCCGTCAATATTTAATATTCACCATATAAATAATACCGCTATTCAACTTACCGGGAATATAAACCCATATAAGATCGCACACTCTAATGAATCAAAACAACTAATATTAAATATACGTAAATCAATAATTATTTAAGAATTAAGAGTATAAGTACTATTCATAATAACCTTAGGGTGTGAATTAATTTATATAGTCAGTATAAAATTAATTACCTCAAATGTCCCGCTCAATACATAAAAAGTGTACTAGCACAAAAAGTCGGAACAATAGACGATGCTTTATCTGTTCTCCGTAATCAAGACATGCCTACTAAAATTCTGTGCTATAGTCGTACTGATGGTATGTCTATTTTCATATAAACTGTGAACAAATAATTCATATTCTATAAAAACTTAAAATCTGATATTCTGTGTGTAAGTCGTACTCTACGCATCAAATTAAATACTGTATAGAATATTAGACATCTATCCAACACGAAATTCGTGAGCCAAACGACCTCCTTGGCTGCTTCAGAAGCTGCTATGCACTCGGCCTCCATGGTGGAATCAGCAATGTAAGACTATTTGATACTCTTCCAACTTATAACTCCACCTCCTAAGATAAACACATATCCTAAGGTAGACTTACGAGAATCCTTGTCAGACTAAGTCTGTGTACCCCAAAGGTACTAAACTATTTGTCTGATAAACCAACATATAATCCTTAGTACTTTTCAGGTATGTGATTATATTTTTTATCGTAGTCCAACGCTCTTGCCCTGGGTTAGATTGATATTTGCTAACCATGCCAACGACAAAACAGATGTCGGGTCTAGTGCAAAGCATAGCATATATAAGGTTTTCTACTGCCGAGGCATAAGAAATTGCTTTCATCTTCTCTATCTAATAGGGTGTCTTAGGACACTGATTCTCAGATAGAGTGATTTCATGCCTGAAATAGAGAAACCTTTTCTTAGAATCCTGCATGCTAAAATGAGCAAAGATATCATCGATATACTTTGCTTGTCATAAGCCCAACATCTTTTGTTTCTAATCTCGCATAAGCTTGATTCCAAAGATGTGACTGGCTTCTCCCAAGTCTTTCATATCGAACTGCTTAGATAACCATACTTTAACCGTAGATAATATCCTCACATCATTTTTATGAGAAATATATCATCGACATAAAATACTAAGAAAATTACCACGCTTCTGTCAAGCTTCTTGTACACACAAGACTCATCTGGACTCTGATCAAAATCATAAGACTTTATGGCATGATCAAACCGAGTATTCCAAGACCTCGATGCCTGCTTAAGTCAATAAATGAATGTCTTAAGCTTACACAACAAATGTTACTAGCCCTTTGCAATGAATCTGTCTGGTTGTGTCATATAGATACTCTCATCAAGACTTCCATTAAGAAAAACTGTCATGACATCCATTTGCCAGATTTCATAATCGAAATGAGTAGCAATGGATAAGAGAATCTGGATAGACTTAAGGATAACAACCGGTGAAAAGGTTTCCTCATAATC
Organism: Heliamphora pulchella; assembly: GCA_032270985.1. Lineage (NCBI taxonomy): Eukaryota > Viridiplantae > Streptophyta > Magnoliopsida > Ericales > Sarraceniaceae > Heliamphora > Heliamphora pulchella. Next base: position 13,023 of record JAULJZ010205954.1, read on the forward strand.
GATCCCCTTTTTTAAGTGAATCCTTTAGTAACAAGCCTAGCTTTGAAGGTTTCAACATTCCCGTTGCTACTCTCTTTCTCTTGTAGATCCACTTGCATCTATTGAGTTTTATCCCTTCAGGTGGTTCTACAAGTTTCCAGACCTGATTAGAATACATAGATTCTATATCTGAATTCATAGCCCTTTACTAAAGATCTGTATCTTTGTCCTGAAGTGTTTTATTGTAGTTACAAGGTTCGGTATCTAGTTCAGTCAGGATCTTCTCAAAACTGATCAGGTTGATGAATAACCCTCCCACTACGATGAGGCATTACATGTGTCTGTGTACTAGCAGTAACACGCTGTGCAGAATCTGAACCCTATGCATTAGCACCCTGTTCTTGATTTGCGCCTGTTTCGATATTCCTCCATCTACGATAAGGTAATGGAATATCAGTGACTTGTGGTTTCTTTTCCGTTCTACTGGTATTTTCTCTTAGTTCTTTTAGAATAATTTTGCTATTGGGCCTGTGATCTATAATATAATCCTCTTTTAGAAATCGGGCATTGATGCTAACAATGACCTTCTGATCCTTAGGATTATAAAATAGATCACCCTTCATTCTCTTGGGATACCCCATAAAGAAATAGACTCCTGTTCTCAGTTCTAACTTATTTGTGTTCCTTTTGTGCACATGTGCTGGACACCCCCAAATCCGAATGTGTTTTAGGCTAGACTTACGCCCGGTTCATAATTCTGTGAGAGTAGAAGATACTGACTTAGAAGGTACCAAGTTCAGAATGTAAGCCACTGTCTCTAAAGCGAGTACCCAAAACGAATTAGGTAAACCTTAATAACTCATCATGGACCTTACTATTTCCATATGAGTCTTATTTATTCTTTCTGCTACATCATTTTGTAGCGGAGTGCCAAGTGCAGTTTACTGGGATGTAATTTTCTATGTTAATAGGTAGTCCTTAAACTCTCCAAAGAGGTATTTTCCACCACGGTCAGATTTTTGTGATTTGATTCTTTACTCAGACGCTTCTCCGCATTCGCCTTGAATTCATTGAATTTTTCAAAGTATTCAGACTTCTGGTGCATCAGGTAAATGTATCCATACATTGAGTAGTCATCAATAAAACTAACAAAGTAATCAAAGCCACCTCTAGCTCGTATTGTCATAGGACCACACACATCAGAACGAACCAACTCCGACAGTTCTTTAGCACTATGGCCTTTGGCCAAAAAGGGCCTATTGGTCATTTTATCCTCTAAGCAAGATTTATAATTTGGAAGTACCTCCACTTCTAATGAACTCAAAGGTCCACCTACTATCAGTTTGTTTATTCTTTTTAGATTAATATGACCCGAGCGTAAGTGCCAAAGAAACGTTTAGTTCATTAAAGAAGAAAACTTTCTCTTATATGGTAAATTAGATGTGCTATTCATTTTTATTAGTTGTAGTGTAAGAGAGATTAGAGTAATAATATAAAGATTATCCACCAATGTACCAGAATAGATAACCCGTTTATTATCCTTAATGACTACAGAGTTATTAAAATAAAGAAAATATCCATTTTCAATTAATCTAGAAATGAAAACTAAGTTCCTTCTAATGAAAGGTATATAAAGACAATCTCTAAATATTAAAACCCGATCTTTACTAAAACTAAGAGTTACATCTCCTACTTTATTATTGCCACCCTTGTATTATTGCCCATATGAAAGTAAATCTTCCCATCATTAAGTTGTTGGGTTTTCCTTGGAACCCCTGCAATGAATTGTAGACATGATTAGTAGCTCCCGTATTTATACACCAGGTACCGATAGATAACACTGCTAAACATGTTTCCACAACCAGTGAACGGAAATTACCCTGATTATTCTGTCTTCTGAGAAAAACTAGACATAATTTTTTTCAGTGCCGTGTCTAGTTGTAATGAAAACATCTGCCTTTTGACTTTCTCACACCAGTGCATGGCCCACTAACTACCCTGAAAATCGTGTCACCCTATTTCTGAATCTTTTTCTTCATGCCTTTTGGCCTAGAGAAAGAATCCTTTTCAGAAACCAACACATTTTCTCGCATTGAAGGAATACCTTTGGTAGTTAAAGCTATATCCAAGTTTCTTTTCTAGTCAACAAAATTTGATTATGCTGGCTTTTTTTTAGTATAACAGTGAGTGGGTTGAAAACTATTTTAATTTTGAGAATCACATAATTAAAAAAATTATTAATTATGATGAGCAAAAGTTTGAATTCATTTTAATTTGGTTCCTTCTACTATTTTAAAATTAATTTGCCAATAACTTGGTCCTCTGTGAATAGCATGTCTCAATGGGAGAACGTCTACTATTCATCGTTTATCCAGGCAGGCCAATCCCTATTAATTTTACTATCTAGGTAACTGACTCTGCCAAGTAAATTAAATACCTGGCATAGTTTTGGTTCAGCATATAATAGCAGTGACTCAGATGGAGGGGATACTATTATATACAGCTAAGTGTTAACCATCACCTAATCCCAAATCAATCTCTTCGCAATGAACCTTTCAAATGGAGAAGTGATTCACATTAATAATGATCCAGAATTATTCCTAAAAGAAGTTTGTACTAGCAATATCGTAATTAATCTATCTGGTGGGGAGGAAGACCTTACTGCCAACACGCAGGGTTTAATTGCATCGCATACAAATTGGTGATGAGACCGCAGAATTTATCTGTGAATAAATTTTTTTTCCTACTTAGATTTGTAAAACAGTTTTTAGGGTTATAAAAATCTAACATCTTTTCGTGTATACAATTCCAATGATTCTGCTTTATTAAACCATCTTTTCGTGTTTAAATGCATAACAAATAAAATTTAATAAATGCACAATTTTTTTTAACTTTTCAACTAAAGTAGTGATTAAAGGAATTTATTTATCTTATTTTTCGTTTCACAATTTTTGAACAATAATAATTTATTTTGATTAAATATTTTGTATTTAATTAACTCAAAATTCAAAATTAATTTCTACGTATATCCAAGATATCCGATTTTATGAAAAATTATCTTAAACGTGATATTTTGTAAAAAATAAAATATTTAAAGTTTTTTCATTTAATTAAAATTAATTAATTAAAAAAACTTAATTTTATTTTTTATTACAAAATATTTTAATTAAAACTGAATTTTTGAATTAATTAAATTAATAGGATAAATAAAATAGATATGCAATCATTCACACAGTTTATATATATATAAATATGATATGCATATATTTCAATTTTATGATCCAAGTAAAACACTGAAGCATTTCAGTCTTATGAAGAGATAAGCTGTAATAATCATTTTTCGTATCTGATTCCTATATCCCGGTTGCATCAGGATTCTCTGATACTATGTAATATACGAGTATACCATATATCAGTCTCGAATATCTCAAAAAAGCTATCAAAATAGCCCTAGGAGAGAGAAAAAATCACCGACCACCACTAGTCGCCATCAGCGCGGCCTAGCCGCCTACTTCAGGTGGCTTTTGCCGCCTCACCTGAGCTCTATTTTTGACAATTTTTAGACTGAAAGAAAGCTCTCGAGAAATAAAACTTTTTTGTCAAAAAATTTGCTCGAAAATAGCCCAAAAAACTGTCAAAAAATTGCTCGAACAGCCTGTGCTGCCTCACTAGCGCCGCCTCCTAAATAGTGCATTGTTTGGGCTTTTTTCATTGCTTCTTGCACGCTCATTTTGTTTTGAAAAAATATCACAAATATCTAGACATATTATACTTCGAAGAACGTCTGAAAAACAGTCCCAAAACAGCCCTCGAAGAGCATTGCCGCCGCTCTGCCTGTTTGCCGTCTATCTGTGCAGTGTTTTTGGCCCAGTTTTTTTTTATGATTTTTGGAAAGTGTTTTGAGGTATGTTTAATGCCATTTTATACCTAAACAATTGCTCAGAAAATAGTCCAAAAAATGGTCCAAAAAATTATCAAAACCACCACCGAACCGCTATCGACAAAGGCACCGGTACCGGGTTATTTTTAAATTTTTTTTTGTTATTTTTGACATATTTTTTGCTGTTGTTTTTAATGTATAACCACTACAAAAAACTTGCGAGAAATTTTTTTTAGAACTAATAAAAAACTTACCGCGATCCGTGGCCCGTAAAAATCCAAAATCACCGTCGGTATCGTCGTCGTTCTTCGTGTTCTTGGATATTTGCAATTTGTTCTTAAATAATCTAAACAGACATTTTAAAAATAGAAACTAGCTATTACATCGATCCTATGTCCCGAAGGCTCACATTCGATCTATCACGTTCAATCCGCATGATTAAAAAAATAATTATCATTCAAACCCATTCAACCTAGTATGAAATAAATGACGTTCATAAAATCAGAATTAGAACACATGCAAAACAATAGTTAGCACAGGTTCTAAAACTGCCAAAATTATTATTTTTGCAAAAAAATTTCGATAAAAAATTAACTGGATGGGCAAACATCGAAACGGATTCCAGATAAAACTTTTGACGTCGAACGATCAAAATTAAAACCCGTGCAACCAAAGTTAATTTAGAAGAATATCTTTTTACCAGTCATTACAATTTAGAAGAACAATTTTAGCCTAATGGTCTCCTCATTACAATTTTGGTCTTAAAATGTAGCACACACCTCCTCATATTCTTTAATGTGCGAGGATTTTTAGATTCGAGACCATATAACTTAGGAATCAATGCAATCATGTCCGATTTAAAATTAAAATTATTTGCATTAAGAGAAAAAATAATGCACGAAGGAGCACTACTCCTAGCAGGTTGCAAATAATCACGCAAGGTTCGAATAGGGGCCACTTGAATTGGATTTTCTCTATTATTATTATTATCACAATTACCATTCAAATTTTCATATATTATGACACTAGTGTGAGAGAGTTAAAAAAAATTCAATTTTGTATCAGGATCAATACTCGCCAATCGCTCAGTAAAATCTCGATACTAAGACTGCATACACTAAAAAAAAACTAAAGCCTAAAAATAATAAAAACTAAACAAATAGAACGAGTTAATCGAGATTGCGACAGATCGCAACCAGAAACTCCACAAAATAGCCCGGTGATTCTGAATAACGCCACTGTCCCCAGCAACAACGCCAAAAACTTGCTGCGACTTTATTGATCCAATCCCAAGTGTAGGATGTTGCAAAGTAATATATCTTGATGAATTCGAGGTTGAACCACAAGAATTAGTGTATTTTAAAGTACAAACCAATAAAAAAATAAAATAAAATATTTGATTGGAAAACTTGATTGGGTTTGAGAACTTTAATTGAATAAAAATAAATTAACGTGATAATAAATAAGAATGGTACTAGGGCATCAAGGATTTACCACCAATATTTTTAATATATTATTTTATTGATCCAATTTGCATAACTTAATCGAGAACTACACAAAAGGAGTTCTCAATGGGAAGATAAAAATAGTTATTTTATAAAAATATTATTTTGAAGATAAATTAATTTGATTGATCGATTTGAACAATAAAAATCCGAGTTATTTGAATCGCAGAGAATCCAAAACTTTCACAGTGCCCGAAGTCGACAATAGAATAATAGATTTTACAGATTAAAAACTTTTTAAACAAAATAATCCAATTAATTAATCAAATTAACCTCGCAATGAAAACTATTATTGGACCAATAAAATAAATATAATAAATCTATTAGGGATCCTTCTCTAACCTTAGCAAGAAAATTAGAAATCCATGAAAAAGAAAATGAATTAGGGTTTCTAGAGAAAAGATGGAGATGAATTGTAAGGACCCGGTACATGTTTATTTTATGATTATATGTTTTTGGTTAAGTGAGGAGACGAAATTAATTTTAGACATGGGTGTTATAAAATTTCGTTCATTAACAGTTAACTTACTGGCGTGTGAAAGTGTAATTGAGTTACAGAATGCTAAACGACAATAATGTGTGCCTAAGTATAACTTATTAATTTAAATTACTAGAATATGGGTTAAAAATTTATGAAGTTAATGAAATTAAATTAGAGTGAAAAACGGGTTATGAAAGCTACAAGTGGAAAGAAGAAAGTAGAAACAATAAGCGGCAAGCCAAACATGGCCTTGGAC